>JBBPFP010000067.1:2474214-2494209 GCA_037974795.1 Kaempferia galanga | reverse complement strand
GACTGCAATACAGAAAAGACAACACACCTTCCTTGTATTATCGGGGAACACCTTGTATGTCTGAACCTTCAAATAACAGAGGACTCGATGGATGCTAGAATGCAGAAAAGAAGACTCGAATGTTTCTATGTATGATGTATGATTTATATGATCTTTCGGGATGTTGATGGAGGCCTTTTATAGGGTTATATGTACTCTGAGAGAAGGGGAAACCCTAGACCGCGTCCGGTGACCGCGCCCCGAGACCGCATCCCGTGACCGCACCTCGCGACCGTGTCCCACAACCTCGCCTCGCGACCGCGACCCGCGTCCCACGTCCGGGCCACGAGCTGAGCCGAGCGCGCGCGTGTGTTTGACACACCATTCCTTGGAGCCCCTTTAGAGCTCAAGGCCTTAGGTTAAGTTTCAGCTTAATAGGCTCAATCAAGTCTAAAGAAATTTTCAAATTTCATTCATTATTAACAGTATATACTCAAAACCTTTGCTGCCTAAGATGCATTACATACGACCTCTACCTATGATGCAACAAGATATGCTGCGGCACCAAGCTGTGCAAATAGTGGCTGCACGACTTGGCAGAATGGAACCTCCCCTCAGAAAGGAAGTTGTTGGGTACATGTCTGATGTCGACTTTCATCTATGGAGTATGCGTCGAAGCAAAGCTACTTTCTTCAGGCTTATGTCAGTTTTCTCAGGTGTTATTGCAGTGAACAAATGGTTATGTGAACCCATTGCAGGTGTTGGCTGCCTTAGCTGGTTTCTGCCTTCCGCACCAATAAATTTCTTCGGGAGGTTGCCGGCCAGGACAGCAGTATGCTCTAACTAGATAGTTGTAAGTTAGATTCTAAGTGCGATGATTTCATCTGTTATGTATATTTTACCTTTTTATTATGTTCAAGTCTTTAATAGTACGCGATCACCACCAACCATCGAAACTTCTCTACTACCATCTCGATCGGGAATCATCTGCACAAGACGATGAGTTTCGATACTACCAAGCCATCTTGACATCGAGTTTTAATGCAGTCGTAATGTACTTAAGTTTGTTATCAAGGCAATAACAATGTTTGAGACCTTATACTTGTTTATGATGCAACTAAAGTTTGTGTTGTATTGTACTTATAGTTAATGAGGGGTGATATGCTCTACGACCATCCGTAAACATCTAGTGTTATTTTAAAAAAAAATCACTTCATTGTAGCTTAAATCCTAAATCTCAAGCTCAAATTTAACAGTACGTGTTCGCAGAAGTTTCAATAGTCTTGACACATTGAACTATGACAACTTATTAGATCCCAAGAGTTATATCGCAAATGAGTTAAAAAGATGTTTTACTCGAATAGAAGCTTATTCAACCAACTCTTTGCACTCAAGAAAGTTGCTTGATTCATCATATTCTATGACTGTAACTGATATGGTGGATCATGTCGTGCATGAAACATTGCTTTCGTATCTCTTCGGTCTGACGAGTGCCTCCAACAAACAAAAGAGACAACGTTAACATTGTGTTACAGCTCCTTGCTCATCTAACACTGATCCAACTTGATTCATTGCCGCCCTCATCTTGATAAAGATTCGCCAACTCCTTGTAGGTTCAATTCGAATAGAGACGCCTCAATTATACATTTTGTGATCATTACCATGGTGTGTGTGTGTGATATGTGATTAGGTTGGTGAACTTTTTTTCTATCCATCAGAAGAGGAAAAAGTGGAAATCACTGTTGACTAGTCGTCTACCTTCCAAATATAAATAATGGTCGCTTGTCTTTAAACGAAAGGCAATGAGTTTCATTCATTTATTATTTTGTTTTTCATGTCGATATGGAATCTCCTATGAAGGTGAACAAATATTTGTAAAATAAGCAAAATGAAAAGTTAAAAAGCCCCACAAGCATATACTCTCACTCTATACATGAAATAAGTGTAGGAATACTAACATGCTTAACTCACTCGGCTCGATGTGTTTAACCCAATTGAATCGCTTAAGATCCGCTAGGTTTGGTTTACTAAGATAATGCGTAGACACATTGTCCGATTCATTTGACTATTCAATTATGTTGATTCACTTAGTTCCCTTGAACTATTCGGTCCCTTTAGGGTTAGGTTAATACATTTTTCACACGACATATCAAATTTAAATTCATAAATTATGGATCAAACCAAATCATGCATCATTCTTCTTTTTGTTGTTTCTTTTTACCATGCCACCCTAGATTCAACTTAGATTATAAGACATAAGGCATTAGCTTTCCTTTCAATTTCTTGGGTCCCATGAATGCTACTTATGATCACTGAAAGAAGCACCCCGGCTTTAGGGTTCCTTTCTAGCCTAACACTGGTACAATTATTCAATTCAATGCTGCTCCATTCACAAAGATTCCCCAAGACAAAAAAACAAATAATAATAATAATAATAATAATAATAATAGACCTCTCAAATGAAGCTAGCTAGAGACCATTGACCATGCTTAAACTCTTTTATAGCTCTAAAAAAGTTCTTTTTTTAGGCTTAAAATGAGATTATAGTTTTGATGTGGCGGAGTCAGCAGAGGCCACGTGGCCAGCCCAAGACTCGGTCAACAACAATTCCATGTCGGTTCTTATGATGAGTCTAAATCAAATCAAGACTCACTCGGTCGAGCTCGAATCAGATCAGCTAACTCCAATCAAGCTCTAGTTGAGTCACACCTGAATTAAGTTCAGGCCGCTTCTGAACTCGAGGAATGTCTTTTGAGAATATGAAAAACCACCTTTCCATTTCCTATATAAAGGCCATGGTGACAACATCAAAGAAAAGATTACTATTTTCACTCCTTTAACATTTTTTTTTTTTTTTTTTTTTGGGTTCTAACAAGAGATTGAGTAGTTCGGCGTGCCCGGATCTCTTCGGGCCCCGAACAGGCATTGTGTCAGGTGCCCTGTGGTCCGGGCGTCCGAGAGTGAATAAAAGTCTATTCGGTCCTCGTTGACGAGTCATTCATGGAGGGATAAAATTTGACGACTTGGGGGCGCTCGGACCAATCCGAGCGCCCGGATTAAGAAGGGTATTCATTTTAATTGCACCGCCTACCGGCTCGAAACGGTCCAATAAGTGGTATCAAAGTAAGGCTGTTTCCGGAGGACTAACTGCTAAAGAGATGGTCAGAATAAGTATTTATCTGCTGAAGTTTGAAGAAGAATTCGAATAAAAAAACGCAAAAGAGGTCGGCCGCAGATATATCAAAGAGGCAATCCATCTATCCCTCGATCTGCATCGGATCGAGTCGTTCTCTTCAAACTATTCCTCGATGCCATATCATTAGTCAAATCTAACCCATAGCTATCCAAATGTGCTTTGTTTATCAAACGATTAATTAACCTCACATCACATGGATCCGTAAACTAATAAGGAAAGTTGTAGGGAAGAGAGTGAAGCTTCATGTGCATGCTCACATGGAGCTCCCATGGGTTCAATGTATTTTTTTTAAGCTTGTCTCATGCTGGCTATTGTCGCCATGCGCTTTATGTTTTAGAAGATATGTGCCTCTAGAGTAGGGGATTATGATTAGGACCTTCTATGATAAATTAAGAATGTAAAATTTAAGACTCAATTATGACGTATTATTGAGAATTTTTCTTCTTAATATGTAGCGGATCTGAGAATGTTGGCTCTCAAAATGAGCTTCTATGTGTACTTCCCTAATTTATCTTAATGCTTGGTAGGAAACTTCAATGGAGTCAGGCCAGTCGTCTCAAATGTAATATTACTTCACCTGATTAATCATATTTTTTATCTTTGCACTTGGGGCAATGCCACAACTAGTGAGGTTATAACTGAGACGCGATAATTGCCGGTTGAAAATTATTTCCAAACCCCCTCTTCGACTTGGGCTTAGCTCATGTCATTGAGAATTTTTGAAAGGGCTTCCTTTAATAAAGGGAAAATCCCCCTCTCTATATATACACATACGACTTTACTTGAACAGAATCTGTTCTATAAGCTCGTACAATTGTTAGTTGGCTAGTACATGGTGGTGTTGCCACCATAAGATCTGGGGGGTTAAATCTTGACAGGTAGCCGAGTGTCTAACCTCTCCATGTGGTATTCAACTGTACAAGATTAGTAGTCATTTGTAATTTATAACTTTCGTGTTAACCTAAAAACGAACTGACAGAGCACTGGAGACTAATGAATCAATATAAAGAAACCTCCATTGAAACCCGGCTTAAAGATTGTCATTGACAATGGGGAGGGAAACAGAGGGAGGAAACTCTGGGAATCACGTGGTCTTATCAAAGCCCTAGCTCGACATGGCCAGCTCACCTGCAATTTATTACAAGTAACGGGCCAAAGACCAGTCAATGAAAGACCCCTCAGTCCTTTCCTTAAAGCATGCAACCTCCTCATCCACTCATCATCACTGTCATCTTCTCCAACAACTACACTTTACTATAACTATGTTACTGATCATCTGCTGGAGCAGACTGATCGATTAACAATAATTAATTCTTCTTCAATTTCAGATCGATGCTCAATTATCTCTGTGCCAATTCCGCTGTCGGTTAATTCACTGAAATGCTTGCTGTTGGTTTAGTTTGTTAAAGAAAAACAAACCGTTTCAGAAACACATATAAATCAATGTCGATCGTCTTGTAGCTGCTGCCAATTATGAGAAGAACAGTTTCAGAAACACATTGCTGCAGCTTTCTGATCGATGTACAAAATTAAGCATGAGTTCCTGTGCAAGAACGCAAGCTGTTTATTTGATCGATTGCGATCGATCATCGATTTTAATAAATTTGATGGATCGCTTTCGTATCTAGGGAGAATCCTTTAGAGACGAACAAAGATATCATTTTACCGCGACGGACGGCCGCTGATCGACTCGGTCCGATTTTAAAAGCACCGATCCGATCGGACAGCGCACGGAAGCCACCCGTCTCCCACCGACACCTTACTCATTTGCCCTGTGGGGCCACCCCCAAATTTGGCAACCTCCCTGTGGCTGCGAGTGAACTCATGGCCGCCTTCAACCCTAACCCCACATTTCTACCTAGCACGGACCTTGGCTCCTCCCATCCGCCGTTAGATTGCGCCAGCTGAGGTGGACCGATCTAGATGCCACCGTAAGCCCTATTATTTTTTTAATAATAGAAGAAAAATAATAGAGATGTTTATTCATTTATTAATTAATTTATAATTATATCACTTAACCGTTTAAACTGGGTCAGGGGTCAGGTCTATGCGGAAATCATCAATACGGTAAAACTTCGGCGCCTCCGTTAACCCATTCTTATAGAGGAGGTAAATCATGGGTGGCTACTAGTCATTAGTGCAAACGATTAAAGCATGGAGAAGATATGCTCAAACGTATCGAGTTTAGATCTTTTTAATCTTATGTGATAATTTTTTATGTTTTAACTATTGTAATATCCGGAAGGACGGAAATCAATCGTCAATACCTGTTTGACATGCATTTTGATGCAAATCGAAATTGAAATTGAAATCGAAATACTCTGTCTTTATATAAAGACAGACAGAGCAGTGTCAAGCAGCGGCGCCGAGAAAGCTCTCTTCTTTCTTCTCGTCTCGTCTCTTTTTCTCCGGGGATGGCGTGCATCGACATGCAGCTCGGCGCCGACAGGAAGGCGCTCCGCGGGGTGCCGGCGGGGGCTGCGCCGCCACCGATGAGTCCCCGAGTCTCCTTCTCCAGCGACTTCGCGGTGGAGCCGCCAGCGGTGCAGCGGCCCTCGCCGGCGGACCCGAACTTCGAGTTCGCGGCCGGCGGGGAGTCGGCGACGATCGACGCCGACCAGCTGTTCTTCAAGGGCCGGCTGCTTCCGCTCAAGGACAGCGGGCAGAGGCAGCGGGCGGCCACCACGCTAAGGGAGGAGCTGATCCTGTCGCCGGCCGGCAACGAGGAGTGGCACGGGAGGCCGTTGAGGGGCTCCGCCATCAAGTGGAAGGAGCTCCTGGGGCTCAAGAAACCCCACCACTGCAGCTTCGCCGCCGTGCCGCTTCCGGCTCCGGCGAAGAAGAAGCAGAACGACAAGCCCACACAGGTTTACTCCCCAAATTCACCCCTTTCGACTCCAATTCAACCGACTCACTGAATCTCGCATTAATTTGACAGGCTTCGTGAGAGCACGAACACCGCCGCTTCCTGTTCCTGTCCTGTTCCTGTTTCCTGTTCCTGTTCCTGTTCTTGATGATGGTGTGGTTCTTGATGATTCGAATGCAGGACGATCGTGGGAGGGGAACTGGAGCTGACTAATTGAAGAGCTTGTTCTTGGTTGGATTTTCTTTTTGTTCTTCAATTTCGATCAGGTCCTCTGTCCTCTTCTTTTTTGTTCTTTCTTTCTTTCTCTCTCCTCCGCTCAAGAGATTTCTGTACAGAATGTAATTTGCTTATGGGAAATAGTTCGTCAGATCTGTGAACTCAATTCGAGGTATGATTTATGTATATTTAAAAGTAATTTTTTATTGGGGGAAAAAATTAAAAGGGTTTTTCTTTTTCTTTTCTTTTCGAAGGGATATTTCATTTTGATTCATCAAATTTTACTTGCCTCAACCTGTTGTACCCCCACCTACTTTCTATTATTTTATTTATTTATTAATATTTTAAAAACTTTCAAGTTACAATCTTGATCAAAATTATATATATTATTTTTAAATTTTTCTCAGATGTCCGATTGTGAAAAATTTTTATAAGGCTAAACCATTACCTGATTAATCATTTTTTAAAAATCAAAATTATATACCTATTTAGGCATGAGTGTCTTCTTTTTTCTAATAAATGGGTGATAGGTAAGGACATTTTAATATTTTAGAAAAGTTTTATCTCTTTTATCATTTAGAAAAAGGGGCATTGTTTTGGTTTTTCTTTGTTTTGTTTTTTCATGTTAACCCAAGAGGGCTTTTGGTCTACCAGTTCACAAATGGTTATTAGGAGAATGTTTTATGCGAAAGATCTAAAGATGACTTCAATGAAACTCGATCAACGCATGACAAGATCCCTTACGGAATAAATTGCTCCGATAGATCATTTTGTACCGTGATTTACCTCCCTTCCATAAAACTTTGGGCAAATAGTGGAGGAACGTCTGAGATAAACATTATCACCTTTTGTATCACACGGATGCACAACGAGGTATTGAAAGAATTGTGCGAGAAATCTCCAAATTTCAAATAATTTCCCAACTTCAATATTTGCAGTCTCTAGTATTGGCCTTCACCATTTTTTTGAAAGCTATCATTGTTATAGATGACCTTCGAGTTACCATAGGTTGGGTCTTTCATGGATGGGCAAATTCACCACTTGGAATTTAAACTAGAATAGATGAGGTTTATCCTTCCCTAGTGAACCCTAACTCCTTCAAGTATCGAGTCATATCAACCGAGCTTCTCGCATCCATTAGCATCTTGATAAGGAGAAAACAAAAATACTCTGTTTGACCTTCGCCATTCGACTATGCTTTTCTCGGCTACTTGATGAGTTGTCTATGCCTAAATGAATTGCTCCAAAGTATGCTTTCTTAGGACGCACAAACATCAATCCACATCACCGCCTACACATCGCGAGTCGTCTCTTCAACAAACACTGGATCATGAGGCCACCTGCATTAGGACATTTCCTTTTCCATCAACTATCTAGATGAATGATCAGAAGGAACCATCTTTAATTTGGTGGTTTCTAAGAGACTGCACTGTGCATACCCTGTTACAAATCAATCAGGTCCCTCCCTGCTCTTTCTCTACATCTTCGTACACCACAATTATTCTTCATAAAAACATCTCCTCCAGTCAGATACATACAACTTTCATCTAGACTTCATGAACACAATGAAAAACATAAATTATGTTTGATCATGTGATTCAATAATTATCCTGCATGCTCTGATGTGAACAACTCAATACTGTTGTTGTTATGGTGGAACTCACAGAATAACAAGCCCTTGGCTCTTGTAACCCTACAGGGGTTGTTCTTCATGCTTTTGACAATGAGTTGATACCTGTAATGGATTCAGGTGTGCCCATTAAGATCCAGAGCTTCCAGGTTGACTGCATGAATGGCAGAGACCAAACCAGGTGTAGTATTTAATATTAGCAATAGGATCATTTATTCAGAGTTGGTTGCATTATTCCCTTAACAGCATTTGGTCCAACTCCAACAGTGGCCATGGATGATTAATTGCAGTGTGATGAGTGATTGCAATCAGCCTGGGGTACAATCAATCTATGATTTTTCTTGGATCAGGAAGATGCGTCAGTTCTTGAGATGCTGATTCAAACAGTGCAGGGCCACAATCACTGTCTTTGGTACATTTGCAACTGTGGATCCCTCTGAATTTACAGGAACAATGGAGAACCCAAGGCAGTTTTTAATCTGTATTTTCATCAAAAGAGAAGGAAAGAAAAAAAAACAGTTGCAATAGAAATAATATCACAAATTCTAGTGTGTGTGTCGTCGGACTTTTAAAAGTTAAACTACCAGCCTGATCTCGACTGCTATCTCTTATCGTAACCTCTCCCCTATTGAAACCCTGAACTTCATCCTTGATTCCTCTAATCTTTGATGGTGATAACCACTAACTTCTATGCGCCAATCACTCTCACATTGCTGTTCTCCCATCTAGCTAAATAGTGAGTTATCCTTCACATCCAACCACTTCTCGAGGATAGTTACTACCCTCGCTAGGGTTTCCTTTTGACTAAGAACCACAAATGATCTAGCCTCATGTATATATTGGTTTCTTTTTGACAATGAATTACTTCCCTTGCACACACTTTACTTGATGCCATGTCTCCCCCTCATATCCAAACCACCTAGGGACGACAATTGCTATCTTTGCTAGGCTTTCATGGCTAAGGAAAGTGGATGCCTTAGCCTTGTGCACATCATGATCAATGCACAAACACATTGAATCCTAAGGCAGTGACTCTCATACCTAGCCGCCGCCTAGTGAAGGCGATTGCCATCCTTGCCTAGCTTGCACATTGTGGTTGAAGGTAGCAGTTGTCGCATGCCCATCAATGGCTAGAAGTTGTCCACAGATTGGTAGTTTGGGTTCAATAAATTCTATCATAGTTTTGTGTATACAAACTAAAGACAAGGGTTAAATAAACTACAGTTTCATATCAGTGCTCACTAGCAAATCCCATTCAGTAACAGTGACACCCTCTTGATTTGAACTTGACACACAAAAAGTCGAAATCATTTCACTTGTTAGCCTCCTTTCAAGTTGTCCAATCAATTTCCAACTAATGCCGAGTGATTAGTGGATAATGATAGCTAGTGGAGGGTTCAATTTCTTACATCTGTGTATTTCTGGAGATTGACTACTGCAGAAGATATGGCTGAACTATCAAGTAGCTTGTTTATATAAACATGTAACAGTGTATGCAAGAAAACAGATGATGCACGTTGGAGCATCAATTAATCATCGGCACGTGGGTTGCTCAAACAAGTTCCACAAGGAGATTGACAGCTAATAAATAAAGCGACATCTCATTAATCATACTTGTTGGTATTGATTTGCCCATAAACAAGTGTGCAAGAATAGAATAAAGAACAGAAATTGTGCAGTTAAATGCAACCATCATCCATTGCATATATAAGTATTATCACTTGTAGTAAAAGAAAGTGTCGAGATAGGATTTGCAAGTGGAAGTAGTAGTATCTGAGATAGTATTGCCATTACATGGCAATTAAACAGGAAGATAAAGTGAAAAGAGCTGAGATTCTAACCAATTTTCAGTATGACTCTGAGTCATCAACAAACCCCTTCCAAGAAATCTACGATAGTTTCCCAAAAAGACTAATGCTCAAGTGTTGCTCTCAATGTTGTAGATTGTTGGTCTTTACTGTATCAGGAAGGAGATGAAAGACACGCTATCATGAATTCCTAATGCTAGATGTCTAGCTACCCTCCAGTTTCTTTGAAACAAACCTGCTGTGTCTACAAGCTCCGTGATGGTTGAAATCCTCAGAGAGCCTTCTTAACTTGGAAAAACCCTGATCGCTCTTCATTTGCTGCCGCAACATCTTCAGGGGATGCAACAGCAACTACAACACCTTTGTTCTTCACTGCTTCAATGGCATCCGCGAATTCCTTGAAGTGTGTTAGACTGCATAGCAGAAAGACATCTTAAGTCACACGTCCCAACATATAATACAATTGAACTACAACCAATTAGATGGAACATCAAATGAACCTGGTTGATAAAATTTCTTCACGCCTTATTTGGCGTTCCTCATCTGTCACACCCAGTAAGTATCGTAGTAGACTGAAAGAAATAAATGCCAGTCAATACTTCGTCTTCTTAATTAAAAATCATCAAGATCCATAACCCAAAAAATACTAGACATCAATAAAAATCTGAACAAGTAAGATCAGATCCAGTACAAAATATGATACACAAGTTCATATTATTCGGATGAATTAGTAGCGGCTTAATGAAGTGGGAGCAGTTCATTAATTCAGATGAAACGGGCAAAGCCAGGATGAAGTTATTAGAGGTGACATTTTTCCTCTAATTATAGTTAAAGTGATAGGGAGAAGATGGGCAATTCTTGATAAAGGAAAGAGGTGGATAACTCTTGGTAAAGGCAAGAGGCAGATAACTTCTGGTAAAGGGAAAAAGGGCAGAGGAAAGTAGGCTTGTGATTAGCAAGAGGCAATGCTTGTTGCCTTAAGATCTCTCAAAAGGTTGACATTGTAGTTGACCCCTCCCACCCAATGTTGCCTACGGACCCCTTTTATTCGCCTCAAGGCGAGTGCCTAGCTAATGAAAGACCTCCAAGTGCTTCGCTTGTTCAAGTGGATCTAGTTTGTTCTTTTGGTGGACTTTTGACTATTGACCCACTTGACCACGCACGTATTATCTTATTATCCGTTGTACATGCACAGGAATTGAACCCGACTCACACTGTATGCCATTATAATGGTGGGTAGAATCAATGGAAAAAAATTACCCGCATCACTATCTTAAAGGCCAAATTGTAAGTCACTACATGAGAATAAAGTGGACTAGGAAAGTTAAAGTGAGTATGGCATAGACAGCCATCTACAATTTTGATGAAAAATCATTAAGCCAGCCAGAACTAATTTAAATTGAACACGTCGGATACACTCTTCAAACTCTAGAAATTCTGCAAATGCCCATAAGAGCATCCACATTAGATTCCCTATCTAAAATTTAAAATTTAAGGAATGGATAACTACTTTATTAAATTTGGATATCCATTTTTCACTACACAATACATCAACTTCCCTATAATTTACCCTATCTTTATTTTTTATTATTTTTTCTCTCTCCCTATGTAATATCTACTTTTCATTACCCAATCCATTCTCTTTATTTTTTTTCTCTCTCCCAAATTAAATAATATTTTAATATTTATGGAATGAATTTCATTCCTTAAATTTAAAGAAGTGCTATTTGTGAAATCTAAATATAGGAAATAGATAAGGTAGCTGATGCAAAGTTTTTTTTACATAAAATGTAAAATTTAAGATAAATTCTTTGTTTAGGGAAGCTGATGCGGATACTTTAACATACGTTTGAATCATAATTGCCAATAATTTTCCTAATGACCATTGTCTCCAAAATAACCTTTTATGGTACAGGTATGCAGTTACAAGAAAAGAAAATCATGGTTTATTGAAAAGTTTTAGAGGGTATTCATCCTGAAAAGTTTAGGTATTTGGAGAAATGTAAATGAACCTTGAATCTAGATAAATGGGTAATTATAAAGAACTGGAACTGGCATCGCGCATACCTGGTATATCCTTTCGCATCAGGAAGCTGGTATGAGTCCACATCACCAATGGTACCAATAATAGCCTTAGTGAGTGTATCATTATCTAGTTCCAGATCACGAAGGAAGTTGGCAGTTCCGTCATATACATCTATAGTTTTTAATAGATTTGGATCCCGATAGGACAAATATGAAAATACACCTGTTATAAAACCCCAAATTAAGTCAAAAAGGAATTCACATTTCTCTAACAAATTCAAATCAGTTTGCAAGAACAGAAACTTGGGATTGCCTGAATGAGTATCAAAATCACAAAAGCCGCCATATGCACCACCACTGACTCGTACACGATCCCATAACCACGTGTTACCAATGTGCTTGGAGATGACGTAGGCACTTCCATGGAGCTGATACCCTGTTTCATATATGTTACCAGCCTTCCCAACATAATTTACCTGCAAAGCATATGATGAGAAAAGTTTCTAAAAGGAAAAGGAGCTCAAACTTGTAGAAAGTATTTGGGATGATGATAATTTCACCTGGGTAGGAATCACAATGGCTTCATTTCCAGGAGAAATTAAAGACTGCCAGGAGCCTGCCTTGAGTGGTCGAGTATTTGGTAGTAAGCAAATAAACTTATCTAGGTATTTCATGGAGTTCGTCAAATTCTTTCCATCAGCAGTGACATTAATCAAACAACTTTCCCGACTGAGCAAGGTTCTACGAATCTCATCAAGTGAAGAAGAAATTCCTTCCCAATCTTCATCAACTCTCTTCTCAAGATTTTGTATAAACTCAAAATAACTGGATAAATTCAGATTAAAAAATTTAAACATTCCATATAAGTTTCAGTATAGATATTGTAATAGATTATTTTCCTGGATACTGATAAAGATAGTAAATCAAAATGTTAAATATATCTTTAATGTAAGCCTAACTCAGAAATGTTCCATGAATATCAGATGTGAGAAAAACACTACTGCAAATATATTAAAAATTAATGATTACTGAAATGACATAATTTGATGCTTTTTGGAAAAAGTGTTTTAAGAAACAAAAATAAATAAATAAATAAATAGACCTGACACCACCCATCTGTTCAGAAATCCATCCTGCAACATTTAGCTTAGCATCCATTCTTCTAGCTGCAATTCCATGACCACTGCCTCGTAATTGGCTCTGGAACCAATGACATAAAAAGAACTTTAATATCAAGCAGTGTTCTAAAATTTAGACCTCCATGTGAACTGCATCTGCCAGTGTTTTCCAACATGGACCAGGAAATGAACAAGTTGAGGCAGCAGTTCACAGGTTGTACTTCTCAAACTGGCTGCAGCAGTTCACAGGTTGTACTTCTCAAACTGGCTGCACCAGTCCTAGCATATCTTAAAATTTCAGTACTCACATGAAAAAAAATCCAAAAAAAAATTGTTTACCTCCATTCTTGCTTTGCTTTGAGAAACAAATTGCTTAAAGCGTAGTTGATCAGTGAACTGAACATCCTGGAGAACACAATTGATCTGTAGGCCAATAATAGCATTAGGTTCTACTCCGAGTGCTGAATATCAGTTTTTATAGTGCAACACTAGAGGCAATGGAAATGACAATACCAGGTTAAATAGATCTTCCACCCTAGCTGCCATTGCTTTTCCCCGGACAATAAGATGGGTGCATGGATCGGCACTTCCCCGCACAGAAGATGTAAAAGGATAAACTGAAATTCCTCCAGTCTTTCTCCCAATCAGTTGATTTAGTTGCACAAAGTCCATATCTTTAGTGCCCATTTCTAGCAAAGACTGACTGGAAAAGGGGATTTGAGTAAAAAAAAAATTTTGAAGAAACAAAATATTCCAAAAAATAACAAGACATGGA
The DNA here is from genome assembly GCA_037974795.1 of Kaempferia galanga. NCBI lineage: Eukaryota > Viridiplantae > Streptophyta > Magnoliopsida > Zingiberales > Zingiberaceae > Kaempferia > Kaempferia galanga. The sequence continues at coordinate 2,480,596 of JBBPFP010000067.1, read as the reverse complement.
GATCATCGTGCAAATTTTGATCAAATGGTTTCACTCACCAGAATAATGGAACAAGCTGAAGAAGTTCCTTTTTTAGGTAACTCAGATCAAACACAATTTCTGAATAGAGAACATCATTTGTGAAAAGGTCATGCTGCAAAACCTTTACCCCATTGATTTCTCCAATCTATAATGAATTGTGTTACATACTTGTTATTAGTCAATAACAACTAGTGCTCACTCAGAACAAAAATTCAAAATAGAAAAATATATCAATCAAAAGTTTAATGTCCATCATCTCACAATCATGATCAGACTCTAGTATAAACCATATTAGATGTTCCTAAGCAGGAACCAATTACATTACAAGTGAAGGCAATTGTACTTCCGATAAACTTTAATCATTGAACTGAGGTAGACTGAATATTGTGGGAGGTGACATAGGATTAAGGGATGAGTTTTACTCATGCCAAGCATATATTGAAGGTGAAAATAAAGGTTTAAAGACTTACTTCAGTTGGAATGTGAATAGGTTTCTTGGGAATATCATGTAAGGATAAACTTGGAACTGATCTTAAAGCTTCTGGTGGATCAGGAGTCTCTTGTTTTAATCGTAGCTCCTGTGTAGCCCGTGCAAGCTCAGCAAGATCTTCTTCTGTCATGCTTGCTTTAACTTTCTTAAGGATTTCTTTCTCATCTGCTTCATCACGAGAAGCTTTATCTGGATCGGGCTACAAATGAAAATTCCTTAAAATGGCATCACTAAGAAGTACCAAATACAAGATTGTACAAATACCTGCATCTCAACCGTGACACGATGAGGATTATTTAAGATGAATTTTTCTATGAGTGGGGAAAAGACAGCTTTTGATCCTTGTTCTGCTATTTGTGCTTTTAAAGATTGCAGCGGCTTCTCATATCTCAGAGGTTCAAAGGGATCCAGATTATATATCCACTTACCCTAAAGCATAGAATATTCTAAAGGTAAGGGTTGACATGGAACAACAACCGGGGTAATTTATTTTTTTCAATAAAAATAGTATAGCAACAGAAATTCATACAATGGAGCGAAGCATCAGAGATAAGCCTCTTGGGAATGAACCCGTGTTGTTCTCCCTAAGTGAGAACTCAATTGTGTTCATGGATGCTTCAACAGCTTCAGACGTGAAACCTTCCTCTGCCAGTTTCTTTAGTGTTTCTATAATCAATTCCTCGACCTTATGGATATCATCTTGAGAGACCCCTTTAAGTCCAATGCTGAACTGAGGCTGAAGAAGCTCATCTTCAATTCCACCACCAACAATAGCCTCTCCCAAGCCACTTTCTAACAGAATCTTTCTTAGTGGAGAAGCTGGTGTTCCCAACAAAAGGTGATCCAAAAAACCAAGTGCAAGCTCTATCTCCAAGTCTAAGGGCTTTTCAGAGAGAAGCCAGTTAAGGCAGACCATGTGTTTCTTTTTGAGATCACCACCATCACCAGCTGGATATTTCTCAACAATCCTCAATGGCTCCTTGAACAGCTTTTGTGGTATAATTTTTGATTCATTAGGGGCAGAACTTGATTCAAATTGATCAAGATACTCTGCAATTAGGTACAAACGTTAAATGTATGCAATACTAAGCATTGATGTGCTAGTTTACCAGTGTTATAATGATTTCACCTTCCATTAGAAAGGTCCAACTATAACTAAGAAAAATCCAAAAACTAGAATTGTTATTAGTTCCAATAATATAAATTTCATTGAAAGTTCTTAATAAGATTGTCAAGTAAGAGAAAGATTGTTTCAAACTTAATCTCTACTAAATGAATACCTTCACCTAGCCAAAAGGCTCAATGAAATAAAATAATCCAACAAAGAAAAATCCAAATGTTCCAGATAATATACAGTAACTAGAAAAGTCATCGTCAATGCAAACTGTCTAAGATCTTCAGACAAGAAAATATTCCCAAGTTCACAGTACCAATTTACAAGAGCATATTGGAAGAATAATTAACAGCAACAGCAAAATTAATTTGAAAATAAATCATACCACTTATGATCCGTAGTCGCTCATTTGGATCATCATCCCCGTAAAACCATATCCTAGCATTGCTCGGGTGGTAATATTTACTATGGAAGTCCTGAAATAGAAATGGTAGGATGTTATATTTTTGCCAATAATCATTTAGAAAAGGTTAATGATTAATAACTGTTTGCAACGCATGTGTACTGATTTCTTACATGTCATTTTCTATTTTCATAAAAATTCATTCAAAACTTTAATGATATCAAACAAAGGATGTAAAGTACACTAGTTAAATTAATTAGAACAGAAAGTAGTAATTGAGATAAATGATTGTGCAAGTATGCAGCACAAGAATAATTTCTACAACAAATAGAATCTAAAATATATATTACAAAGAAACAAATGCTCATATGAAGGTCAAACATCAAGACATGTCACAAAGAAAATAAAAGGCAAGATGGGTAGATACTTTCTTCGCAAAACACAACTAATGAGTCCAATGTAGATAACTAAAAGTCTAAGATCTAAGAAATAGTATCCATTATTGAAATAAAAAAGTATTCAAAAGCAGGTTGAGTACCAACCAAAGAAAATCTAAAAAGGTTAGCCAAAAATATTAAAATGCTATAAGCAAGATTCTAAAAAATAATTTAGGATAAACAACACAAGCACACAATAGCTTGTCTAAGCTATATGTGATCCCTACATGAACACTTTCCCTCCATTGAGCTCTATGCATGCATTGGATGAGAACATTATTTTTTCTAGCATCCTATTGGGATTATCCCCATAATTTTCTAAGAACCAAATTACATAAAGCTGCCAGGATATCTGAATTTGATTTTTCTACATATCAGTAAATACGTCCCAATAAACTAATGTAAGTTGGACTTAGACCAGCATAATTGGAATATATCCAAATATAATTACATCTAAATCTGGCTTCAACATCACTTCTATTTGTTTTTTGGAAATCTATGTGTCCGGGCTTCGCTCGGCTAATCCTAGAGGTAGATGATCTTCCCTCCTAGTTCACCTACTAGTAAATCCGGAGCACAACTTATGCATACTTAGAGGCCAACGTTCAGAATTGTCCCCATTGGGATTCAAACTCTAATACTCTTATTTGCTCTTGAGTGTTTTACCATTGCACCATACCCATGGGGGCAACATCACTTCTCTTTGTGATTGACTTGCTGTTGGTTCTTTACTTAGTGCTTCCCCTCTTTCCCTCCTTGTGACCAGCTTTTACTTGGTGCTTTCCCGCCTTGTGGCCAGCTGATGAAATCAAAGAATGAGCCACAAGAAGAGAACTTCTTATCTCAGCTGACTCTAAATGGCACTGGAAAAAATAGGCTCTGACTCACGGTGCTAATGAAACTGTGTATCGGCATGGGCAGCATAGTGAATCAGCGACACATACTAGTGCTGACGCAATATCAGTATCAGTTAGCCAGCTGACACCGATTGCCACTTAAAACCATGATTCTAACAACCTTTGTCCATACATCATGTTATACTCACATTCAGCAATGTATACAAATAACTTCAACAACAGTAGATATGAGACTGTTTCACAGAAAAGTTGGTTTCTTTGAATCTCTCCAGAAAAAAAATGGCATTGGTGACATGATATCCCTGTTGTTAACAGGTAGGAACACCACCAATATCTCTGTAATAGAAGTAGCTTCTATTATAATTAATGCATGGTTAAAATATCCAGAGTCATCAAATGAGTTCTAACATGAGGCCCTTTAACACATGAATTGTGTACCAATCTGGGACGTGAACTTCCATCCAGCAATTGCTTGTTTACACATTTATCCTTTGTCTTAAACATCTTTAGCAAAATTACAACTACGACGAGTATTACAAGCATTAATACTTGTAAGTTGTAACTAATCTACTGCCAAAAAGAGGAACGAATAACGGGATTGAATGTTTTATGTTTCTTAGTATGAATACAAGGGACTATTTCTCTTTTGTAAAATTAGATCCAGTTACCCTTTAAGTCCAACTAATTCTTGTGCTCCTCAATAACTTTAGTCCCTGTCTGATCTCATATCATTACCTTATCCGAAAGCATTAGCTGAACCATTTTCATTTGATCAATGATTATGGTGCTCAGTTAAGTAAATCAAACAGATTCATCCTCGAAATCAATTAATGAAATTAAAATAAAAATCATGACCCCAGTTTCAATAGAAAATACCAGGTGGTACAATGAGAAATAGCAGTGCTTGGAACCAGTCAAAAGAAAAAAGTATATATGCTGAAAACCATTAAACATGAGCAAACATCTGCAGTATAATTAGCCAGTAGAGATCATAATTATAATGGTCAAATAAATACACTTAAACATGTTAGCAGAAATGAAGTACTCAACTACTTAAGATATGGTAGAATATTTTGAAGTGCTCTAAGATACAAACCTTGAATTCTTCAAATGTAAGTTTCGGAATGACCTTTGGATCACCTCCACTATCAACACCATAGGTATTTTCAGGGAAAAGGGCCTGAACATTTCATTCCAGAATGTCTATTAGCCATCCTAACTTTAAGGTGAAATCAGCCAAAAGGCATATTTACAAAAGAATACAAAACAGAGGAAGACAAAAAACAAACAAATAAATAAATAAAAGATCAAACAAAATACATAAATTTGAAGGTTGGAGGAAATGACTATTGAATTCACATATATGTTGGATCTATGTACATCTTCAAATATTGATGATACAATAAGAAAACAACAGTGAGCACATTTTCTCATGAATTTGCTAGTTTATGCTTATGCATTACTTAAACTAGTAATTATTCCACAAAGATTAGTATTTGCAAACTAGTCAATTCAGGGATTAAACCTATTTGTTTGGGAGTTTTTCTCCAAATGTTCACTTGGTTCCGGTGACAAAGTAACGAAATTGAATAAACTAAAATCTCATAACAGAAAACTGAAACATATTGTTCCAATAAACTAAAACTAAATACTACATGACGCAAACCCATGTCACCAGTATCAATCATGTCGATGAGTATTGAGTCATGCTAACACTCGACACTACTTGCCATGATACAATTCTGGTCAACATGAATTTAAATGATGTTGTCTTAGCTTCTTTCTTTTTCTTCATCTTTTTCCTCACAAATTTTTATAATTAACTTATAGATAACATCAAATTATCTAATATTAAAAGATAATTATATTACATTCTTTTAAAAGGTAGCCCATCTTGGAGGTTTCAGCAAGAGGCGCCTTGATTTAGTTTTATATGGCGAATATCATAAGAATGAAAATAATAATAATAGGAGATATTTGAGAGAATAATTGTGAGTGTAATTTCTTATTTTGTAATGTTGGTAAAGAACAAAAAAACTTGCCTGCTGAGTTACTCTGCCTAATATATTATCAGGCTGGGAATAAACTCCTTTCATCTCATTGAAAACAACACCTGAAACAACATGTTGAGCGCTAATCATTAGAAGTTCCATCAGTAACGAAAATAAAGTTTACTTTGGAAATATTTTAATATAGAAATAATAAGAACCAAAAAACAACCTTTATATGAGATATCTTCTTCGGGATGGTTAAGTTCATAATGCCAGCCTTCCTGTTGAAATATTTGAAAGTCCTCGATGCATTTAGGAAATAAAACAGCATCCAAGTACACATCAACCAAATTGTAGAAGTCCTGATAAGAATTTCAATAAGAGAAATGTATAGTCTTGTCACTTACAAATTTGTATACACAAGATCTTTAGACTTACCTTTGTATTTGTTGAAGCTACTGGATAACATGTACGATCTGGATAGGTAAATGCATTTAGAAAAGTATGCAAACTACCTTTCAGCAATTCAACAAAAGGTTCTTTCAGAGGGTACTTTTTCGAGCCACACAACACACTATGTTCAAGTATGTGAGGTATGCCAGTTGAATCCTTACTGCCAATAAAAGAAAACACAATGAATTTGTCATTTCACTGAATCATCACATGTTACAATCTCGTTCAATCATTTCAATGTAAAATGCCAAACTGAAAAAAAAAAATCCTGAAAGTAGCTTAATTGAAATTAGAAGTTTCTTGTAAGTAACTAAGTTGGGTAACAAAAAAAAAAGATGCAAAAAGCATAAAGTGACAATGATAAAGCAAAAATACTAAGAAGACTATAAACTTATGTGATCTTGATACGGTAATTATTTATTCAGTTAAAGAAACAGTCTGATGTCATCCTAGGTAGAAGTAGGGTATTGACAAAACGTCCAGATATTACATCAATACAAGGGCAAAAACAGGTGGATATAGCATACTTACGGAGGAGTTCTGAAAACAATGCCAAAAACTTTATTCTCATCATCATTTGACACAGACATAACTTCTGCACCTGTCTTCCTGTGCC
>JBBPFP010000067.1:2395680-2415680 GCA_037974795.1 Kaempferia galanga | reverse complement strand
GCGAACGAGAGCAATCTGCCTCCCTCATCCAATCCATCAAAGACTCGAGGAAGCATTTATTATCCGGCCTGTTAGGAGGAGGCTAGGAAGCTCTCTTCGGGAAGGCTATCTTCTGGAAGCTATCTTCTGGAAGCTATCTATCTTCTGGAGGCTACCTCCCCACATTCTTTGTGCGGGAATTGCGACGTGCCCCAGGAGCTGCTATTCTTTCTTGCTAGCTCCTTATTCTCTGTTCGACAAGCATGTGTTAAGCATATAGCTAGCCTTCCAAAGAAGCCAGGATCAAACTCTCATTTGGACTAGAATTGGCATTGGCATTCCGAGGATCTCCGCCCGGGCACCTCCTCTTACTTACTCCCACTGAGCCTAGCCTATCTAGCGAGACTTGGATTCCTATGCCTGGAAGGGGTCCCGCCTCTAATTTATATTCTAGCCTAGCCCAAATTCTATTCTAATTCTATTCTCGCTCGCTATTCTCTACTTTCTTGGAATCCTCTTATCGATGCCAGCCAGCGGAATCTACTAACTTTGATTCTGGAAGTGAGGTCCGCGATCACTAACTCGAAGTGAGGTCCGCCTGTGCTGGCCAGACCCCGGATAGAACATACCTACTCTTGGATTTGAACCTACGACTTCACGAACTGAGATTGATGATCGGAACCGAGAAACCTACTATATCTGGACAAAGGTCGGATCTTCTGCTTACTTAACATAGGGAGGGCGAAGTATCTGAATTCCGAGACTTTATTAATATAATAAATAGGTTAGAATAAATAGGTTAGAGCTTGATGAATGACTTTCATTATAATAAAGAAAGAATAGTAGTAGCGCTCGCTAGCGCCTCCGCTTCGCATTCAATGGAAGGCCCTTTCAGTCGCTCCTCTAACTTATCAGAGAGGACAGAGAAGAGAGAGAAGAGTCACGGTGCCAGGGACAAGATCTCCAAAGCAGACCGGGTCCATTTATCTCTCGCGGGGGGATCGCTGCTCTCTCGCTCGATCTATGATTTCGGTGAGCTTTCGGTTGACTTTATTGCTTCTGACGCGTGCCAGCGACTGTAATGTAATAGCTTTAAAAAGAGCAGAACTGTCTTAGCTTTTTATGCTGCGAGATCCGAGAGCTCATTGGATTCAAGGACGAACCGAAAGTCTAACACAGTGACAGTATAGAAGCAGCTACCAGACTGAAGATGAATGAATCCTCCCAGAGCAGAGCCGACACAAGGCGACTGCATACGCTCTCGACACAGGCGAGGGCCTGGCTCCACGTCTGGTTCTTGTCTTCTTTCTTTGCTGCCTCCCTGCGCGTCGCATATATAGTTCCTTATCTCTTAACTGAGACCCGGCTTTGAATCTGCTTCTGCTCGCCACTCTCCGCACCGCTCCGCACCTGACATCTGCTTCTGAAGTTGGTTCAGTTGGCTCGAACTCTCTTTTCTTTAGGTCAAGTGCCAATTCACTCTTCCACGCACCAGCCCAGGCTCAATCCTTATCTTAGCTAATGCCGTTAATTCAAGAAGGATAGGAGGGAAGGAAGTCGTCATTCATGTCACGCGAGAGGCGAGGGGTGCTCTTTGGCGTCCTGGGGTCCGGTTTGCTTTTGATTCTGAGGGCAATAAATTATTGAAGAAAAGGGCTCTATAGTTCAGCGCTGGAAAATGAAGGACTAGCTTCGTCCCCACACCCAACTTCATTCTTTGCTGCCAAAGAGCCCTTCTTTCCCAACCTCTCCGCGCTGGCAAGCAAAGGGTCGAACGACACACGCAGAGTCTCGTAGGTTCGAATCAGACCGCTTCCCCGTATCTATCCTACTGGTCTTCCCTCGCTCAGGCCTATCCACTGGTCTTCCCTAGATTTGACCCCCCTCCCCTTCCTCCTGATCTGCCTATCCTCTGCTTCCACTGATCTGCCTATGCTGAATCTCCGACTGCATTCATCTAGAGGCCATGGGACCGGAGGAGTCTGACGCAGACCAGTGGGCCTCTGATCGTACTGCTCTATCGGTATGGGGGTTCGGAAGAGCCGACAAGCGAGCGGGATTATATAGCGGAGTCTTGGGTAAATAAGTAGGAGGAAGACCGTTCCGAACGAATCCGGAGTCTCTTCGAAAAGCTCAGTTACGCGATGGATCGAGAGCTATCCTCGACAAGTCAAGTGATCGAAGCACGCTTATAAGTAGAAAGAATTAGAAGACGAGCAGCAGTCAAATTATGAATTCCAATAAATTAAATTCAGAATGATAAAGTCGAAAGTGGCTGATATAGAATCCGATCGAAGAGACCTAGGCCCCCTGTCGAGCAAGAGAGACTCCTGCATAGAGCAAAGCCAATTCGCTCCACTTGCTCGGTCGGATCTATGCCCTTGTTAGGTATAAAGTTATGCGTCACTGTCGTTTGCTCCTTTCACTCCTCATTTGCTTTTCTCAAGTTCCCCTTCCCAATTGAAGTTCTAGGGCAGCTCTTCGCCCCTATCAGAAGGTCTACTGAGTTCGCGTAGTGGGTTGGAAGACTCCGAGACTTCCTTTGTCACTGTAGTTCTCCCGTGCACCATGAACTACTGATTTGATTAGGCATGCTATACTGAATTGAGAAGTTCCCGCACCGCTCTTTAGTCTCCTCTATGAAAACTGAGACCTAGAACGGCTGCTGCTGCCTTTTCTCTTTCTGGTAACCCCTCTATCTTATTAGTATATAATATGGATTTGGATTAGATCTTGTGTTGGTTCTATTCGTTATAGATTTAATAAGAACTTTTAGCTGGGTTGGGAAAACTATCATCTATTGGGAGTAGCACTACCTTCTCCAGCCTCTCATTTCGTTGACAGAACTAGGCCATCTAAACCAATCCTAAACTAGGACATCTACTAGGACAAGTGAGACATCCAATAGAGTTCTCAGAAGCCCACTCTTTTCCCTCAATCAAATTACTACAAATAAAGAAGTCAAATCATGACTTGACTAAAATGATAGTAAAGGAAAAAGCTTTATTAAATTTATCAGATAAAACACCCACGTAGCGGTAGGTAATGTCATTCATATATTCCACGTTGGAAGGTGAAATGCCATGTCAGAAAGGGTTCGGCACCACGTAACGAAAGTGTGACCTATACCTTATCTTATCCAATTAATTAAGATAATGGGAAATTTTGTTTTCTCTTACTCACTTTAGACAAGTTCAGTATATAAATATCGCAGTTTGGGTTCTCTATGGGAATCAAGCACTCTCGATATCCCGAACGAGTGATTCGATAGTATAATTAAGTGGGGCACATCTATGCTAGAGCAGATGTCTTCTTTTTGAAAGTATATAATATAGAAATTCAAACCCTCTTTCAGTTCAAGTATCATGAAGAAACTACCATGGATAGTCGTAAATTGCGTAGCAATTGACTCTTTTCTCGCGAACAAAATCAAACGGAAAGACCATTCTTTTTTATTCTCTTTTTTCAAATAAAGAAAGTATGAAAATAGAAAACTTATCTTTTAGAATAAAGTAAAGCGATTACATTCCCTTTTCAGTTGCAGCAAATCAATCCTCTCGGGCACTTGCTCTGGCTGTTTGTGGTTGCGGTTCAATTTGCTTCAGTCGAAGTGATCGCTCTATTCCGGCAGCGGAAATGCCTTTTCTTTTGCTTTTGCTTTGTTTCCTGATTTCACTTTATTATATGTCTCTTATTCATTAATTCACGTATTGTACTCCTCTACACTCTCTCGCTTAAAAGTCTCGAGATCCATCTATTAGCGCTTCCCTAGACTTTGAATTTGAGAATATAAAACTTATCTTTGAAATCAAGTTGCTTTCCTCTTCTTTTCTTCATTCACTCTTTTCTTTCGGATTCTTTTTAGCCTTATGGTCGAGCGGGATACCCTTCTTTCTATACGATAAAGTTCGTTTTCAATCCTTCCAATAGCCATAATGTTTGCACTAGTCTCTTTCCTGGAAACATAGAGGGAGCTCTTTCTCAGTATCTTCTTGTATTGGCTAGACCTGAAAGTTATTGTTTTAGACTAGGCAAGGACAAAGAAGTAGAATTAGAAATCCGCAGCATCAGCTGTATCAGATCTTTTCGTTGACGCGGGATAGGTTTGATTCTATATTTGAGCACTGGTGGACCTAGGAGTTGAAAAAAGAGAGTGAGGCCAAAGCCCCATAGCTGCCTTATTGAAGTTGGATTGATTGCAAGCAGTAGTCTGATTCCGGGGAAGAGAGTTGAAGAAAGTAGATCGATGGACTTCCAGTCTTCTTTATACGTATACCACCCACGCCAACTAGTGATGTTAACCCTATCTAGGTCATAAACAAAGCCAATCCCCCCTACTCGTATCGATAGCTGCTCCCATTGGGAAGAGAAAGAGAATCAATCCTAGGCCTGTCCATGGTTGACCCATGGCATTGCCATCAAGTATCTATGACCCCTGGCATTCACTTTACTCAGAAGATCGGTCACCTTCAAGCAAAAATAAGTGAGCTCTCATGGGAGGCTCGCTACAGTGAATAAAGCTTAGTAAGCGGGAGTCGATCCACAGGGAGAAGAGGTTAAGTAGGCGAAGGCAGGATAGACTGGCTAAGGTCAACGAGGGATATAAAAGAGTATATAGACGAGGGTACTAACTTTCCCTTTTCTTGCTGTCTTTGAGTTTGATTATGAAAGAAGAGGTCGAGATCAGTATCTGAGGCTGGGGAGGAGAGATTGATTGGAAGGAGCGGTCGAGCGCGAAAGACCATTCACTATTTGGCAACAAGAGTTATGGTATTTCCTGAGGATAATCTACAATTGCTCCGCCCCTATCTATAGTAAAGTCGTGAATGCGTTGAGTTCATGGTATTTCCAAGGACTATCCACTGGCCATTAACTCTATGAGTGATTTAGTGTAGCCATGTGTGACTTGACTATAGGGGGAATTTACGACTATCCACTGGCCATTAACTCAACGCCTGTAATTAACGTATTAAGCTGGAGGGAATGAAGGAGTATAAATGTAAGGAGTGAAAATATACATTACTATAAGAGGGGGGGCAATTTACGACTAAATACTAAAGGAGTATAAATTGCGTAGCAATTTACGACTATCCTCAGGGGCCATGTTAGACTATCCGACGTTATGAAAAAATGAAACTACGAAAGCTACCTTTTTTAGCCTTATAGCCCTAGTCGGCCCTTCTCTTGAAAAAAGTGATTGGATATCGTGGTTCTAAGTGTATTAGTGGGAGATTGCCTAATCTCAGGAACGCCAGAAGTGAATTTAGCTAAAAGTGAATGCATAGCAAAACGAACGAATTTAAAGAATAGACCAAAGGTAAATGAAAATATACCCCTCACATTATCAGAGGCAGGAAAAGAACCTACCTGGGAAGCTTCCTCTATCTTCACTCATATCCCTCTTTCGTACCCAAGGGAAGAACCCGTCGGCCACGTCGCTGTCGCTCGTACCTACTTTTCCTTAAGCGCTGGTTCTATTCACGATGGTTCAGGTTCGAGCAGCTAAACTAGTTACCGTGGAGTGGGAACATCTAAACATATTCCCCGATCGGAGATTATAAAAGATGTTCTTAGAGAATGCTTTCTTTCTGGCTTTCTAATAGTACTCAAAGGGGAAGTCCGGTAGGGCAGTCTACTCATGTACGACGCCCCTTTAAAAGATTTGACTAGAAGAAGAGGAAGGCGAGCTAGCAGATAAGATAACGATATTAGCCTATCTGATCTTTTGAACAGGCCTTAAGCTTCAATCAAATAGGCCATAGATCGAGATTCACTCATAAGACAGTGCCAGAAAAAACACTATAACAACTCCTTACTAAGCAAGACGACTCCATCTCCTGACAGATGAGATTGGACTCAAGCCAAGGCAAGTGAAGAAGCATTAGAAGGTGAAGAAAAAGTGAATGGAAAGAGTGAAGAGAAAGAAAGGAACAGCAGCAGTTAATTCCTTCACGTACGCTACTGGCACCTCAGGAAAGGTTTAAGCTGCTACTGACTCTGTCGGAGCTAGAAACATAAATGAAAACCTGTCGAATATTTTATCACAATTTCGGCCCAAGCAACAAGATCAGTAGTAACACAGTTGTGTTTGTTCTTTCCAAGCATTGTCAGCAACTTATGCAATCTTACCAGCAGGTAACTCCATAAAACAGATAGCTCCCACCATGACAAACAGCACAGATATAAAAGTAGGCACTCATAGATTATACTCTTCGCTAGGGTGGACAGCATGATCTTAAAATGGATGGGAGTAGAATATTAAATTCAAATATTCAGTTGAAGCGATAATGGAGCAACATGAGAAATTTACCATTCTGTAAAGTGGAAAACAAACTACAAGGCCAGACATCCATTAACTCCTTTCATATATAAGACAGAGAAGAGCTGTATTAGATTTGTAATATAGAAGTGTAAGCTAATATATTGCCTTACTAAGATATTGGCGTAGCACAGAGAAATATTGTTATGACAACAAGCATGTCAATGATTCAACTCCTAAAGCACTACATTAAATAATTGATATGTCAGAAAAAAAAATTTTAAAACTTGCACGGATTAGTATTGCCTACAATGCATGAAAATAAAAGTATAAGGTAGGAAGGAATATGAAAGCAGTGAAATTATATGACGCACAATTTATACACAAACAAATGAAAATTCAAAGAATATCAACAAGGAGCCAAGAGTCAGTGTTGTAGTAGTATTTTTAAACCTTGTTGAGTGAATACAGTCCAAGTTCTTAGGCATTAAGCAATTCGCTTACATTAGAATGGTTTGGCAATCCAAAGAGCACCATTTAAAAAGTTGAAGAAGTAATTATGCAGCATAGAATTAAGAAGGAAATAGATAAGATATTTTCTCAGTAACATATAAGAATGCATCTAAACATGGTTGTTTGATCCTTATACAACAACAACAACAACCAAGCCTTTTCCCACTAAGTGGGGTCGGCTATATGGATCCTTTTACGCCATTGAGCTCTATCTACTATTAGATCATCATCTATACCTAAATAAATTTTATCTTGTTTTATTGTTGTTAACCAAGTCTTTTTTGGTCTTCCTCTTTGTTTGATCCTTATAATTCAAGTAAATTGAAAAGGACGTTGTTAATTAATGATCATTTGACAGTAAAAAGGATGATCATCACGGAGCACAAAAGACTAGCCTTCATACCTTCAAGCCATCGTTTTCATCAGGATTAGTTGTGTAACTTATGTATAGTTGTACTCGTCCAACAAGTTCATGCTCTGGTTCTTGATAGATAGGCCACCATCGAAGTTTATCATTCTGCATGAAACAAAATTCAAGGTTCAGTATGACAATCATGTTAAAACTGATAAAATGAACATGAACAGTGTCATGTACAGGATCATCTGCAATACAGGCCACTTGTACTACTACTCGACCACAAGATTTGCCTTTGGAATCATAGACATCAATGATCAAATCATCGCCTAAGCTATCAGGAAAGCTGTACATAAGCAGGAAAAAAAATTAGGACATCCATGCAATCTTTTAGTGTAGTGTGAATAAATTCCATGCATGTGCTCATCAGTAATCTTTTGGTACAAAATACATTTTGATCAGAAAAGAATACATACAAGACATGAGTTTCACCGGATCCAGGCTGCATCCTAATATGATCATCTTCAGGTGAACTTTTTAGTTTTAACTGACTAGAGTATGTCTCTGAGGATAATAACACCAGATGAGTTGATATTATTTCTATTTCACCTGTTAACTTTTAATCTAAACTTAAAACACAAACCTTGCGTTACTTCATATGATGAACTACTACTACGCAAAGTGCTAACTCCAATTTTAAGCAATCCAGATACTTGTTTGATATACTGAGCACTAGCATGCATGTAAGCCAAACTGTGCCTTGAGAAAGAACTATTTGCTGGTAGATTGGGCATAACACGAACTTTGCGAAGTGACTCCCATCCTGATGAAAGAGTTGATTGCAGATTTAACATACGGAACCGAAGTGACTCCAGATTTACCATTGGTTGTCTCAATGATGAAAAATTGCATCCAGAGGGAATATCTAGCGCCATTCTGACCTTGCGAACTGCATAAAAAACATAGAATGAATATGTACAAACACAATAAAAATATTTACACGAGATAGAAAGGAATAAAAACTTAAAGTAGCATATGAAGCATAAGAAAACCACACCTTGGACCTTCATCTTGCCTATGATCTTTTTAAGCTTTGGACCAGCACCTTCACAAACAAGCTCTGATGATCTTTTTGCTAGAAGTTCCTCCTCCGATTGTAATAAAACTTTGCGCACACTGTACAAATGTGTAAAAAGAAGCATAAACTACATTTAGCGAAAATGGAATTTATTCAGTTGGGTCATCTAGCAACATAAAAAAGAAAGTTTTATGTAAATTTTTTTTCAACTTACAATTTAAAATTTGTGTCATCCAAATGAGTGATTTTCTATAACATATTGTTTTATGATTCAGAAAATAGCTCAAAATTAAGCATTCCTGAATGATTACAATGGCAATAAAAGTGATTTGTGTAGGCTTGATCACCATCATCATTGAACCGTGTTAGTCCCAAGATTTTGGAATTGGCTTCATGATCTTATCATCAAATGAACTCTATGTGAGGCTATATGCCAAAGTTTAAAATTTCAATTTTGGAACAATTTAAGTTGTCAAACCGGACCCATATTATTTATGTACTGGCATATGAAAATACTGCAAAAATCAGCATAAGCGAGACTGCATTTAGTTTGTTTTGGGTCTAACTGAGTGAACTTAGGCCATAATTTTGACCTGTTGACGTCAATTAAGACCTTTCCCTAACAAATGAAATCAGAAACATGGGGTGCACAGGGTAAATTGTAGTTTAATCACTTTTCACTTGATATGCATTGAACTAGACCCAAAATTAAGTTGCATCAAGTTATTAGAACAAAATACAGGCAAGCTTACAAACCTACTCATTAATACCCATTTGATTAAGGATTATTAAGCTCCCCATGTCTGTTCTGCTGTGTGTGATCATTCATTCCTGACCTTGGTCACTGAATCTCAAGAAAGCAATTGGGTTCACCGCCTTGAAAACCTCAAGCAAAGTTTCTGTGTCCTAGCTCTTGCCATTTGTAAGGGAAAAAAAAACTCATCTTAAGCTCATTCATCCAGCTCCACATTTGTTCATGGAGTTGATTTTCACATAATATGGTCAAAGAGCGTATATATCACCAGCAAGACCATGGTATTCAAGTGAACCTTAGAAGTTTACGATCCAAATAGTCTTAACAGATCCTAAGTAGGAAATGAATTGACCTAGAAATTTACAAACCAACAATTTGATTCTATGTTTGCTTACCATTCCTCTATAGAATCTCAATCCCATAAACCATGACCACATAGAATGTATACATATTCAACTAGAAATTTTAGAGAATAAAATTAAAAAATGCTACTTGCTACATAATATAGAACATCAATTCCATTGTATTTTCAGATATTTACTATCAAATAATTTTATTTATGCTTATTATTGGAATGCTACCATTTAAAATGTTCATAATAATCCATTCAGTGAATATAATGAATTATAAATGTCAAATATAATTCTAGAATATTTAAAATTAAAATGATGGATCTTATGATCCTACACTCTAAACCTATGATCATAAACTTTAAAATCTTCTTGTCCTAAGTAGGATCACAATTTGATATTTGATTAGAAATGGCTACAATTTGGATTTGTCATCACAGAATCCATTTCTAGCTGTTTCTCCATGTATATTTAATGGTTGAGTTTCCTGTCCATTTGATAGATTACACATGACCTCAATTTGGATTTGTCATCACGAGATGCCATTTCTGTATGTTTCTCCATGTTCTTTGTTAGAATAGTATTGTTTGGGGATGCAGGTTATTTGTTGGTTGTTCTTTGACAAAGTCAGTAGATCTAATTTAGCGTCATGCAAAAGGCAACCAACAATTTGTAAGTTAACATTTTTTGACACGAATAGTAAGTGCAAGATTCTTTTCTACACTTTGGAGCACTCCTTTTCCCCTTGCACTTCCTCTTGCAGATTCCCTCAGACCCTGATTTCCATTTCCTTCTCAAACACCCTGATTTCCATTTTTCCAATCTATATCCCCCTCTAACTGGTACAAAAGGCTTCAACTAACCTTGCAACATCGACATCAACCAACCTCCAGCAAATGGAACTGCCCTTACCTTGCTACAATTCAACACTAACAATGCCTCCGAATGTTCTCCTCATACAAGGAAAGAGCATTTCAGGCTTCACCAACTCTCCAAAAGAATTATGGTTCGCCAATTTGGGGAAAGTGATGCCAAATTTTGGTTTTTCTCACTTCATAGGAAGCATTTGAATTTTTTTTTTCCAAGTAAACTTTTTCCTTCAACAGGAGATACGTGAAAGAGAATATTTTCAGTGGTTTTCCAAGATTTTATTCCCAGTGACTGTATTTCTTTCCACCTTATTTCCTCTGCCCCTAGAAAACAGAGACAAAATTTTTCCCATTATCTGACAAATGCATGGAAGCAATTACATCTTGCATCTTCCTACTTTAGACTTATCCCCCAAATGTCATCATATACAGTTCAGCCAATCAATTTTTGGTGTTCAAAGAGTTGCATCCTGTGATTTTATGAATGCTGAAGAATCCTATGAGAGGAATTTGCTCAAAATTTTCAGAAGTCATCTTCATGAGTCCAGAGGAAAAAGTACTTCTGTTTCATGAGTTTTTTTTTTTTTGCTGGCAAATATGTGGAATACCAACTTTTATAATTTTTCAACGTCTTAAATTTGAGTTTTTTTCTAAAAATTTTAACAATAAAATAAATTGAACCAACCCATCAAAATAAAATTTGGCCATTTAGTTGAAGTCAAATTGGGTTTGCTGAACCCATCGGGAAGGACCAGTAGGTGTGGTGATTAGAATTAAGAGGGTTCGAACTAGGTGGGGATTTAGAATTCTTTTGACCAATATATGGCTGAACAAAGAACAAAATAGGAATTCTTTTAGGAGTTGAAGATTACTTGTTCTCTCTTCTCCCTCACCCATGCAGCTCTTGTTCTCTCTTCCCATTCACAACATTTTCCCAACCCGACATGTGCGCTTCTTCTCTCCCATCGCCATCTCCTCCTTTTATTCTTTTTCTTCTTCCAGCATCAACATCTCCTCTATCCTCCATTGGCAACTTTCTTTTTCCTTCCTGATTGCCCACTTTTTCTTTTCTTCCGGTTTGTTTTACCATACGACACCACCACACCAGTGATTTGGCTCATCTCCTTTGTGCATTGTCACTGATGCATCTCTGCCATGGACACATGCTGGCAATAACTGTCGCCAACCCTCCGCTCCCAACCCCCTTTCTCCCTTATTGTCTCTCTAGTTTTTCTCCTTCTTGGTCATGCCCATCATCTAGAATGGTGAACAACTGTATAGTTGCAATTGGGAAGATTTATTTTTTCAAACTAATTACGACATGTTGTTTAGGGTTGATTGGCTCAGGTGGTTCATTGCCTAACCTTGTTTCATTGATTGAGGAAAAAGGTAAATATTTTATTTATTATATTTCTAATTTAGGTTAGGTATCTAGTTTAGGATGAAAACATATATTATTTGTTACTGATTAGGAGCCTTGTTTAGGAATTGAGATTAAATCAAGGCAACAAGATCAAGATTTGATCCATCCATTTGGAATTTTAGATAATTTTTAGATTTAATCATTATTATAATTAGAGATTTATTTTGTGTTTTTTTAGTTATTTCCATATTAGATTTGTATATACATATTTGAGTGAAGCACAGACACTCAAAGCTTTTTGTTGTAAATAGAAGTGTGTAAATTTATCCTTTGACTTATACACACATTTATTGTGAATGCATAAATAGAAAAATGATTATATATGCTTTTATAATTTTTTTGAAGAAAAGTTCAAATACACCTAAAAATAGTGAAATAAGTTTTTAAAATAAAATAAACTATTGGGGGTTAAATAATGATATTCTTTCATGTTCACATGTAGGGTTTCCTATAGTAATCGACATCAAAATAATTGCTCTAAATTATTTTTCAATGATACCTATCATTATATTTGTTTTACCTTTTATGATATTTATTGACTTAAATGTTGATATCAATATTTTTGTCATTTACCTCATACCTAGAGGTCATATGCTAATATATAGTAAATTTGCATGATAAAGGCTAATTGATTCAACCCCACTTAGCATGATAAAGGCTTGGTTGTTGTTGTTTAGACTAACCGATAAGATGTGAACTTAGAATAAAGCATTTGTGGTATAAAAAATTAAAATGAAACTAAATATTTTAAATGAAGAAAAAAAACCAAAAAGTGAGAACTCTAAGTTTAACCTTAAACCACATTACCTACCCGTCCACATGAGGTTGAGGTAGTGTAGGGTCACCCACAGTCAGTACTTATTTGCACAAGGGCACTATGTTGTTATTGTATATCCCTAATGAGGGCTTTAGCCCCTATTTATCATTTTGAGAATATGAGCTCTAGTAGTTCAATGGTCCGAATTTACAGAAGATGTATTATTGGTGCTAGATTTATACATAGTGACTAAATGATAATGAGTAAAATTATATTAACTTGTGATAAAAAAAATTGATAGTTTCGAGTAACAAAAGTGACTCTAAATGTTGTTAATAATTATCAGCTAATACATAGAATTGATCTTCACCTATTGATTCCTTTTGATTTTTATTTCGTTGTATTTTTTAAATATGATATTTTTGCATTGTATACAATTTAGTTGTATTTCTAGAAAAAAAATATAAATATATAAATTTTATTTAATTTCTTGATTATCTAAAGTTAGTAATTGGTTACATGGTTTTTGGCAAGGTTTAAAATCTCGACCCGTGCCGAGGTTTCGGTCCTAGACCGGAACGATACGGTTTCGGTATCGTATCGTGCCGTGCCGATACAGTTTCGGTATTTTTTTATTTTTAATTATTTTTTCTAATTATTTAATAATAGAAAACTTACGTGATGGCGGTATTTTATTTCAATATACAACTTATTTTTAAATTACACCCAATATACAACTTATATAAAACTTATCTCCCCTCCGGTGCTACTGCCGCCGTCGCGACGCCAGTGGACCGGTGCCGGTTCGTGCCGGTGCCGGTTAGCGGGCGGAACGATACGGTTTCGCCAGTTTCGCCCGTTTCGTCCGAAATTTCAATCACTAGTTCTTGGTTCCTTTTACTACACTGTCACTAAATTGGGTACCCTCCTCATAAGTAAAAACTATACCCCGAGCATGACAGGCTAAATGAATTAATTTAGTCTCTATCAAAAAGCAATGATTCTGACTATAATTATTAAAAGTAGGTCACATAATGGATGGCATGAGTTGTTATTAACTAGAATGTTGTTTTTAAGTGTGCCAGTGAGCATAATTAGTTCCCTTTTACCCAGAATTAGTAATTAGCTACATGGCTCTTGGTTCTCTTTTATCACATTGCCACCAAGTGGGGTACATTCCTACAAAGTGGAAGTTAAACCCTGAAGTGTGACAAGCGAAGTGAATTCATTTAGTTCCTATCAAACGATAACTATTAAAAGTAGGTCATATAATGGATTACATTTGTTATTAAGTAGAACATTGTTTTAAGTATGATGGTGAGCCTAGTTGCCCTTCTATCTCATTTTGTTGTTAATATTGGCTAACCCTCCGAAATGCAAATTACTTCTAACATGTAAGTGACCATTTGTCTAATCCTAAGCCAGTATCTTCTGCAAATACCAATTTGTTGTACTGCAGCCTTACCCTTCTTATAACAAATTGCACTAAAAATGCAATCAATGACCGAAAATATGGTTTTTAAAAGAATCAAATCAGGTACAAACCAATATACTTCACAATCAATCAAAATGCACATGGTGAAAAATAGTTCAACCCAATAAAATATTCTGAAGGCAGCACAGAAACAAGATTACTTAAAGCAGAACCTCAAAAGCCCATTATCAGTCAAAATTAATCAAGCTCACTGGATAGCACAACCCATATTAATTGGATTTGTATAATATATCTAATTGTCCAAATAACAAGAACCTCATTTCAGAACCTTTTACATAATCAGAACAGAATATCTT
The DNA here is from genome assembly GCA_037974795.1 of Kaempferia galanga. Taxonomy (NCBI): domain Eukaryota; kingdom Viridiplantae; phylum Streptophyta; class Magnoliopsida; order Zingiberales; family Zingiberaceae; genus Kaempferia; species Kaempferia galanga. Next base: position 2,401,552 of record JBBPFP010000067.1, on the reverse strand, counting down.
CAGATGACTAAAAATTGTAGAAGACTCACTTAAATGCATCTCGTAGAAGAGCACATTCATTGTCCAAGAAAATGGGAGCTTCCATGCAACCTCTAGCCCATGAGTGAAGGCATAGCCGAACACAAGCATCATAAGCAATTACAGAAAACCAGGGACCTTGAGCACTAGATCAGTTTCAAGAAGGTCAAACAATCATCCAAGATTCAGTTTTGATGTATTGTCGATTTAAATAATTTGTCAATTGCAAAAATATCATTAAATATGAAACACCAAAAAAATCAATAGTGATAGTATTGAAACAGATATACCTTGCATGAAAAGTTGGAAGGCGAGCTGGCAACAAACTAGAGGATCTAGCAGATTGAGTATTTGGACAGTTCCTTTGTGATGAGCTGGATGTTAGAATACATAACATCGGTAGCAAATTAGATATGCTTTATTATGTAAAAACATATCAACAGTTAAGATAATTTAACCTGGTGGTTGTCTCAGACTGATTGGTTCTAGCATTGGCAGGGAACATTGACTCTCTCATTAAAATTGAGCCATTTGATTTAGCAGGAGATCTGACACCAGCAATTTGCTCTGAAGCATCATCAGTCATATCCTTGTCATATCCATGAATAGGAGGAGCACTTGGATAGTCAGAAAGATCAGCCTGCATGCATATTCGTTGACAAATAAATCAATAGATGTCACACGTTGTGAATGGTGTGTGAATAGATTATGAAAGGAAAAAAAATGACCTCATAATGCATAGAACTTTGAACCTATATTGTCATACACTAGAATGAGAACCATCAATCAATACCACTAGTATTTTAAGAACTTAGTATGATTATTCATATTTTTGGAATTGACCAAGCAGAGCACTTGGATGATTAGAGACCAGCCTGCATGCACATGCATTGATAAGCAAATCAATAGAAGTCACAGTTGTAGTGTGAAGGTGCATGCAATAGATGACGAAGGGGGAAAATGACTTCATCATGCATAGGACTTTGATCCTAATTTGTCATATCACACCAAAATGAGGGCCATCAATCAGTACCATCATTATTTTTGGAATTGGAACATATTCCAGAAAAGAATCTTTCATTCCACGATAGTAATGATATCACAACAACTTCAACTCCTGTTTTTGGAGAGAAATGATTGGAAACATTATGCAACACTATGTTTCTCAGAATTCAACCAGATAGTGAACTGGTAAGGCTACTGGTCTGGTGCTTCCTTTGACAATTTCCTCAGAAGGATGGAAAGAAGACGAGAAAGTTAAATTTCAAAATTTTATTGATGGTGTGCCCATTGGAGCTCCATTCCATGCAAATGGTGTGCCCAAAGAAAACAAAAGCAAAATTGAGAAAAGCTGAAATATTATTTCCTATTCCTTTTCTCCCTCTCCTCCCTTATTTCCTCTAAAGAGAATGGGCATGTCCCCTCGGGACGGTCTAGTGGCTAGTGCATGAGGTGTTGCCAACTTAAGGTATGGGGTTCGAATCTCGGCATAACTGAGGTAAATGCCTCCTTTCATGCACCAGCCACTATTCCAAGGGCTAGTAACCACCCATGATTTACCTCCTCCGTGTTGGCCCTAGGACGGGTTGACAGGGGTGTTAGGGGCAAGCGCAGTCGCCTTTTGCCAACTTGCCAACTCTAAAGAGAATGGGCATAAAGTGTCACCACATCTTTATGTCATCTTATTTCCTTGAAATGCAACACCCACACCCAATCTACATAACATTGGAAAAGGATGGATTAAAACTCATTGGAAAAGGATTTGAGAAATATTTCCCAAAAAAATGATTTCCTTGGAGGGAAGGGAAGCCTTGAAGCAGCAACAAAGTTGATGTCATATGACCTAGCAGTCACAGGTTCAAGTCGAAGAAATAACCTCTTGCAATGCAGATAAAGTTGAGTACAATAGACCCTTTCTAAGACCCTACATTGATGGGAGCTTCATGCACCGGACTACGCTTTATATATTAGAAAACACTATTTTATATATAACATAAAATAACATGTCAATTGGTCTCTACGACAAAGAAGTGCAGATAATGTTTAAATGGAAATGAATTGCCAAAGTTTTTGTTAGAGCAAATTACTTTAAATGGAATGAATTGCCAAAGCTTTTGTTAGAGCAAATTACTTCAAGACCACATATATGGATTGTGAGAGTTGGTAGTGATTGCTATCAAGTGAGAGATGAAATTAAGTGCAAAAGTTCAAATTTTATCAAACTAATTTAGGTTTACTAAGACATAAGAACTTTTAATGCAATACCTAATTTGTCAACATGTACTGCAGATTTTGGCACCCATTTTGCTTATTTATTCAATGTTTCTTTAGCTTGGAGTTTCTTGCCAATGTAATAAAATCATAGGTTGATAGGCATAATGTAAATAACCTGCAACAGTTCATATGACCAAGAGTTTTAAGTCTCCACGGGGTGCCAATTGGCTAGAGAGCGGCAACTTTGCTACAATGGGGCAAGGAGTCAATTCCCGGCAGGTGCATGCCCTCGAGGAAAAAAATTTCCTCCCACCCTCTAGCCACTTGGCAGTCGGCTATAAGCTGGCCTCGTGATTTACCACCGTTCACATAACCTAGGTATGGGCTGTGGGAGGCACCTGAGGTGAGCGTAATCACCTTTTACTACAAGAGTTTTAATCTACCGTAGCATCTCCCATAATGGCAAATGAGATAATTGATTATACCGAGCCTTTGTTAACAAATCAGGGAAGTTGAATGAGGACAACGTCACTGATTCTAATTTCATAACTAAAATACATAAAATCACTAAGATAGAGTCTGAAACCTTTTCTGTAGAATCCACCACCAATGGAACGTGTTTTGAATAGCCCTTTGAATGATAAACAGTCTGTGGGGATGGATCAAGCTTATCAGAAGACACACTAACCCCCTCAATGGAGGGAGCATTGCGAGTGTAGTTGAATTTTGAATGCCTACCAACTTTCCCAGCATTAGCATTTTCAATTGCAATTGGTCTCTGGGGCACATTGCATGAATAGCTCTCAGAAATATAGCCACTTCTTGGAGGAACAGTACCACCAGCATTGTGCCTTTCTACCTGACTGGAAAACCCTGAGCTCCGACCAGAGTCTGAAAGTCCATCTTCCTCATCCTCTTCTTTCATGTACTCTGACTGAAACGGCTTCCTTGTCTGCTGGTTCCACTTCCTAGTGGTGTCTACTGACGAGCTGATGTCTGAGTACCCATCACTAGAGTAGTAATTCTGTCTAGAACCAAGACCCGTATACCGGTTGCTAAAGGCAGATGGGTGGACTGTTCCGTTGGGAACTCTCCTACCAGAGAACTCATCCACTGGAGACGAATCAACAGAATGGCGCATTCCATAGATCTCTGCTTCAGCATCGGAGGTTTCATCCATGTCAGAACCCGATTGACTATCTACACTAGTCGGGATAGCGTGAGCCATAGGAATGCTGCCGGGCGGAAGGTGACCGCTTCGAAATTTCTCCGGTGGGGGTATCCCAAGCCCTCTTCCACCGTCTCGGAAGTTGCCGAACTGATCCATCCGGGGATGCACACTTACCGCCGAAGCATGGCCCTGCAAGAAGCATCAGAACGAGCAAAAAAAATTCCATCAGAGATGAGAAAATCACACGGAAAGAAAGACCATAGTCAATCCTGACCTCGCGAACCCATCGGAGAGCGTGCGGGTCGAGCCCTTCCGTGAACATGGTCACCACGGCCGCCGATCACTGTAGAAACAAGATGAACTCGTTTCAACTCAGAAAAAGTAAAGAACGGAATAAGCAAATCAGTCGCTGCCGTGGACACCAAGAAATTTTCGAACGTTTATCCCTAAAAATCATATATTTCGAAGTAAAGCAGGACCTTTTACCAAGAACAAACCGATAAATCAAGAAAACAGCAAAAATGCATGGAAGAGAAACGGCACCGGACAAAGTTCGAGATCGCAGAGTACGTGAACACGAAACTCTCCCAATGAGGCGAGAAGGTAGAAAGTAAAGGTCGATGGCCGAAGGCGAGGATTTCGAACGTGGATCGACGGGAAAAAGGGCAGGCGGAAGGAAAGAAGACGAAGAAGAGAACAACAGAGAGCGCAGAGAATATCTTCTTCTACGATTTACCTGACATTTTCAATTTTGTTACCATTCCATTTTTCTTTTTACTAATTTGGATTTAAAAAACAAAGGAAATTACCCGTCCCCTCATCACGCTCCTCGTGCCGTTTCCACTCTCAGTGGGCCCCACTCTTGGTGGGTGCAACGGCTGTGTTTTTGAACCGGTGACAGAATTGATTTTTTTTCCCTGACCATTTTACGGACCCAACGCTGTACCTAACTCGTGGTTGATCAGGCGGTGGAACAAGCCGTGCTCGACTCCGGCTTCGGCGGCCGTGATGGAAGAATTTAAAATCCGACCGTTAGTCGCTATTTATCAGGACACGTGGATGCGGATGATAGGGACTGCAACATCTGTATTCGGACGGGAGAGTGCAGCGAATTCTTTTCTCCGCTCACGTTGTCGAGGAGTTCGGCGTGGCCACCGACCCTTCCGCCGCTATCCCCCTACTTTCGAATTGTTTAGAACATGACGAATCTGCCCACTGTATTTTAACTAATCACGAGAATTCGGCATCCGTGACCATTTTTTTTTTTATGAATAGAGAATCAGAAATCATCGTCAATTATCTATTAAAAAAATTTATTATTAATTTATAAAAATTAAAACTCAGTCTTTAAATATTAAAAAATTAAAAATGTGTTGATCCCTTTCTACTCTAATTAAAAAAGTCATTAGATCAGATTAAGAATTCATGTATTAATTTCTTCTGATTTGATCTAACGATCCCTCCTGATGTGAACCAGAAAGGGATAAAAAAGTTACGAATCAGAAGTCCTGCTCTCGGATCACTGTACTATAGAAGACTCCATAATATTTGACAGGGAATTAAATTACTTTACAAAGCAACAGTAACACATGTGAAAAAAAAAATTTAAGATAAGCAACTCAGACTTATTAATAGCAACATCCCATAAATCAATTGTAGGTGACCATTATAATAAAAAAGCCATTGGTTTAAAATTTTTACACAATTAATTCCCATTGCCTATTTGATTAACCTTCTACCTAGTACTTTAAAATCTTAAAACAACATGCTCGGGCATAGATTATAAACGTATAGTATTTTTGGCATAATGATTAAAAGTAGATTATGCAACTCCCAATTATATATTTGTATTTATTTTTTGGACATTTGTGGGGTCAATATGAACCTTTGTGTTTATTTTGTATTTATTTTCTTCTGTACAGCAGATGTGGACAATACTAACAGATATATTTTTTAAGATAAAAATTGATGTCTTTATTATTATTATTTTGCCAAAAGTACATTCTTATTTAAAGAATATTAAATTAATATTTTATTTTATAGAACTGTAGGTGGTACTTGGTTGGATGGTATGAGAGTGAAGAATGAGAAAGAAATTAAAAATTGGTGCTTAGTTTGGAGAATTGGTGATAGGTTCCACGGGTTTAATCCCTTAAATAGGGGAATGAGCCATTACTTAACAAAATGGGGAAATGAAAAATCTTTCATTCTCATTCCCCATTTCTATCAATCTCATTCTCATTTTCATACCTATCAATTAATTAAGCACCCCTTAGATAACTTAATTATTTACTAAAGGTCTAACCATTATATTATTATCCTGAAACTATAATTTTACAAAGTTAAAATTGATTCAATTTATCAACTTAATTAAAATTATTTTAACTTTATCAAAATCATTTATTATTATTAAAAATCCCTCGGATTTTACCAACTCCAATTAATACACTAAAATATGATATAAAAATA
>JBBPFP010000067.1:2309261-2328770 GCA_037974795.1 Kaempferia galanga | reverse complement strand
TAATTCAATTTTAATTAAAATTTACGATACATTTTAATTAATTTAATTTTAAAATTGAAGTAAATTTGGAAAAAAATATCCTTTACCTTCTGTATAGAATATTTTAGACTGCACATTCCCGGTTGCCGATTATCCACGATAACCCCAACCAAACGCCGCTGTCGTCAACCGGACGCAAGGAGAAGCCGTCGTGTACAATCCATCGGCGATGCCGTCGGAGTGAAACAGGCCGAGGATTTCCTCTCCGGCGGCGGAAGTGGAGTGAAGGGAGACGGAATCTGAGGAGATAAGGTGGAGGGATGAGGATTGGAGTTGGCGACGTTAGGATCTTACGGCCGTTGCTTCACTTGCTGGTGCCCCTCTTCATTCACTGGATCGCGGAGGAGATGACGGTGTCGGTACTGGTGGATGTCACCACCCGAGCCCTTTGCCCTGGCCAGAGGTCTTGCGCGGAGGTCATCTACATCACCGGCGTCCAACAGACGGTGATATCTCCTACGCGTGCTCCACTGAATTAGGGGCTCATTTTTTTTGTACTTTGTTCGATTCTCGTTGAATTGTACAGAGAAGCTGGGATTTACTGTAAATTTTTCGTGCTAGATTTTTTTGTGTCGCTGGAAATTGAATAAACAGTTGTTTATTAACTATTAGTTTACTGAAGGTTAGGTGGTCCAGTTATCCTCATATCATCGTCATTCCATTTGGGACTTAGAATATTGATTGGAAGATGTTTATTGTTTTTTTTTTTAACTTTTATTTTTGTTTATATCTTGGTGATTTTGTCATCCTCAATTCCATTTCCTAGTCGAAAAAGAACTATGACCAATGTAGCCACCACTCTCTTAAGCTATCATATCCTTCTTTTTAACTACATGCAGCCTCGTATTACAATAATTGATGTAGGCGATTTGCCATGTTACCATGATTCTATTCCTGTCAGCTTGAAGATCCAGGAGGGACTCATTATTTGAGGGAATTACTCCTTCAATGTGCCATTTTCTGCAATTGCATCTGATCCCTTTTTTTATCTCAGTTCCCAAAGTTCCTAGAGCTAGAGATTTATGTGTTTTCTCTCCAGTTAGCCATACAAATGGACTTGTTGAATTCTACTCCAAGGTGTTGGAAACTGCTAAAAGGTTTCATTGAATAAATGGTCTCTTCCCCTATGTTCTTCTGATAGGATGTGCACCTGGGTGTTAAGTCAATGTTGACCGTGAACAAGTTTTTGAATTTTTTTTACCAGAATTTTCGCATTTTAGTATTCAAGGCATGTCTTCTAGATTGGTTGGATCTGAAATATATTTGGAATGAGTGTCTTGGTGCTATTCCTGAAGGTATCCTTGGAAATGTCTCACATTCAATGAGGCATAGTTAAGGTTATCAATTGTTCCATTCTTATTATCTTTGTAGAAAATGCCTTTTCATGTGCTCTTAGGTGTGGCACCATGTATTGTGACAATTATGATGCCTGCTCAGGTGTGAATTTGTTGATCTTAAAGGATGATTAGAATCCTATCTTGGAAAATATGGATTGATGGTTGGCACGATGGAAAGCAAGATAGACTCTTGGAGCATGATTCTTTTTCTCATACTTGGTTCAATCTCGTGTTACTTATTCACCAACTTCAAGGTTTCCAAATATGTGATAAAGAGATTGAGACCAATGAAAATTTTTGTAGGTCTGGTTAGGCAAAATTTAGTCGCCTCCTTATCATTAATTGGGAGTTGCTGACCTTACCTTTGACAACCCTTCCCATCTTGTAAAATTTTGGTGGGCATTTCATCCGAAGACTTTGCTTGGTGTAATTCTCAAAAAAGGAGGGTTTGATACATCCACATGGCAGTTCTCATCCATTTGGAAATGACTCTCCTGTTGTGTGTGTTCTTCCTAGTTAGTCCAACATATCAAAGATGCAAGTTCTTCCAAGTATAAGCTACAGATATGAACTGTTTGGCTCTGCATATCTGTCCTGTCTGCTTCTTTTTACGATATTTATCTAGCACGAAACCTAAACTACCAGATAAGAGATCTAGCGATCCATGGGAGACCACTTTAAATTACTGGTTCAGAGTTCTTTTTGTTGGTTGCTCCATGCTTGACCCCTTGAGAAGCATACTGTATGCTAGAGATTGGTGCACACCAAGGTGCTTGCCTATTGAGCTTGACTTGCTAACTTTTCTTCAATTGAGGAAAGTCACTTGCATTACAGGAATGCTAAGTTCCTATTAGCATCTCATGCAGTGCTCATAGGAACTGCGTGGCATAAGCCCTAGTCAAATCCTTGTATTGTTTCTTTGTTTTCAAAAGCCCCCTAGAATACGGCTACTTGGCATATATCTATTTCAAGAATCTCCATGCTGCATCAACTCAATTGACTATGAGCACTTTTTCTATTATATGAGATCACTCAATCTCATTGGGCCTCACTCACTACATTAGTTTGGCTCTCTATCTACAACTCTTACCAATATATGAGATGAGGAAGAATGGCAATTAAACGTCACTTCAAAGCTTGCTTCAATAACGGCCTCCTATTGGTGCATGTGGAATGTGAGAAACTAGAGGGTGTTTGAAAATGTTGGTTCCGTGCATGGATAATGTATACTTTCTTACATTTCTGGAGTATTTTCGTTTTTTTGTTTGTTTTATCTCTTATTTTCTTTTGTAAGATATTTCTTATCTGCCCCTATATTCATTTCAATTCTTATGATGCCATTTCTGTCAATAATATGTGACTTATGAGATCAATAGACATCAAAGATCAATTAAGATGATGTTATGCTATTGCTTGACTGGAATTCTTCACTTTCTTTGTAGGTTGTAGGCATATTTAAAATGGTGGTTCTTCCCCTCTTGGGTCAACTAGCAGATGAATATGGGCGTAAACCACTGCTTCTGATTACTGTTTCTACATCCATAGTGCCATTTGGTATGATTCTTCATTCCTTAGTTAACCCTAGCTTTGTTATCCATGTGATATATATAAGTCATTTTGTTCATGTAATTTGGCATGATCAGTTTCAGTAAAGAGTGTTTAAATAAAGCTTTTTTTAATTTTTCTAAAATGTGCTCTTCATAATCTTATTAAATAAAAGCAAGAATAGTTTAATTATCAGAAAGAGCAATAATGGAAGTTATTATCATTAAAATTCATTTTGGAGCACATGAGAATGCCTTAGTGTGGCAAAGATAAATTCTCATGTATCTTGCATCTTCCTTTCTTTCCAAATAGTCATTGTAGTGCATTTCAAGTAGATCCTTAAGTACTTAGTGTTTTTTTCTTTAACATTCACTTTGTATGCTGCAATTTCAGCCATACTTGCTTGGGATGATTCCAGGGCAGCTGTTTACTGGTACTTTGTACTTCGCACAATATCCTACATAGTTAGTCAAGGAAGCATATTATGCATATCAATTGCTTATGCAGTAAGACTTTCTCCTCCTCTTTATAAGTATTTAAAGAAATTTGGTGGATTACCTGTCCTTTGGATAGTTTTAAGCAACACTGACATATCTTGTTCTGCACTTCTGCTAGTTAATCCTACAATATACTGTCAACATTTTATTTTATAATTTATTATCATATAAATGCTAAAGATTTCCATGAACATTTAACATTCTTCAATGAGTATTACATGAGATTGATGAAGCCTACTCCATAAAGTTGATGCAAATATGTTTACGAACTCTGCTTTTTGTGTGGCAACCTTTGCCATCACCTCTTTGATTAAGGAAGAAATGCAGTAAAAGAGCAATATGCTCTACCAAATATTTTTTATGGTGTCTCAAAATTTCTCCTGAAACCACTTTTTAGGAAATTTCAAATGGTCATTCATGATTTTTTTTTTTAAGATATACCTACCCAATTGATGAATACAATCACTTAAATTTATATTTCCACATCAATCTAGGCTGATGTGATTGAGGTCGACAAGAGATCCGCAGCATTTGGTTGGATTACTGGGCTTTTCTCTGCTGCACATGTGCTGGGAAACATCTTGGCCCGCTTTCTACCTGAAGGGTGGATATTTGAGGCATGTTGTAGATAACTTGTATAAAATATGCTCCTTATCAACACTGAAAACTCTCTCTTTCACGTGTCATCTTATTGTTTGATGTTATGTAGGTGTCAATTTGTTTGTTGGTTTCATCAACACTGTACATGACAGTATTTCTAATTGAGACTGTCAGGACAATTCCTAGGCAAAATGATAACAGATCATGTTCAGCCATTTTTCTCAAAGTCTTCATAGAACGTTGGAAATCAATGAAAGATATTATTTTTGTTTTCTGTAATAGGTAAGTTTTTTACCAGTTGACCAATCATTTTTAGGAGTTTTGGATTTTCATTCCTTAGTATACCTGTTGAGTTTCTCCTCTGATTTCTTAAGATCACTCAAAAGCAAACTCTCTATTCCAATTTATTGTTTTCTCATATTTCATATCTTTGCATCCTAGATTTCAAAATTTTGTTGTAATAGGTATCTTAGTGGAAAGAGGATCACTGTTCTGTTTCTCTAACTAGAGTATCCACAAATATTGTAGTGAAACTCTCAGGCGCATCTCATTAATTTCCTTCTTCTATGAGCTGGGAATGTCCGGCATCAGTGGCATCTTGCTGGTATAATCTCACTTTTTTTTCTTGTAGAATATACTAGTCTAGGCTATTGGATAGTTTAATGTACTTGAATTCTTTATTCTAAGAACATTGTGGTTCTTATGTCCAAAATCCCAAAGCGGGGAACTTACATAAGTCTATCTGCAGTACTATCTGAAGGCAACCTTTGGATTCAACAAAAACCAGTTCTCAGAGATCTTACTGATGGTTAGCTTTGGATCTATATTTTCTCAGGTGCTATGATAACTTTTATTTGTTCCCTGCCTTCATAAATTATGTCATACATAATGGATATATTCCTGTTGTTTGTGATCATTCTTATCTGTAAGTATACTGGATTCTCTTCTTTTATTTATCAAGAGAGTCAAATTTTACATGTAGATTTAGGAAGAATCCCCTTGTTGTAATCATTCTTATCTCTAAGTATATTGGCTCCTCTTCCTTCTTTTGTTTGACAAATCTCAAGTTTCACATTAGATATAGGAAGAATCTACTTGTCGCACTTACACTCACTTCAAGTATTCCTTCACAGGAATTTGATACTACAATTGAATGAAGTGGCTGTTTTGTCTACTTCCCTATGTACAAAACTATAGAGTATTATTATATTAGAGATATACGAATGTCTCATATTGCTGTTAGAAAACAAACAACTAACCAACTATTTCAAGACAAGGTTAGCTTGTCAACAGCATTTCTTTGACCAGAAAATCAATTTCTTAATCTTGATGGATGCATTATAGTGCGTCAAACTAATTTTGGCTTCAGTGTCAACCTATTTCCTACTCTTGATGAAATGCATAAAGCTAGTTATTTGAAAATGAAATTGATTGCTGAGATTTTAATACTATTGTGACTTGAGATCTCTCCCTTTCCTAATGATCTCCATTATTTGTTTTAAATGAGCAAGATAATTGAGACTTTTTATTAATGCAATGTAAATGCATAAATATCTGGGCATCAGCAAATATCAATCAAACATCTGTGTGAAATATTGTAACTGTTATTCTTTAAAATGATTGATTCATTCAGGTATTCAAAAGTCTTCACAACAGGTTGTTGAAACTTTCTATTCAGTCAGCTATTAGTGATTGACTGTCCTATGATTTGTATTTTCTTAACAACCTTAAATGTGTTTGGTATGTGAATTGACTGATTTTTTTTTATTATAGATCTTGGTTCTTCCTCTTATCAATGCTGTTATGGGAGAAAAGGGTGTCCTCTGTCTTGCTTTGATTGCCTCAATAGCTTATGTCAGTAAATCTTCTCAGATTCCTAAATCTATTAGATTTTTATAAACCCTTTCTATGCATACCTAGTGCTCATGCATATTTCTCTCTGCAGGGTGTGCTTTATGGCATAGCATGGGCGCGTTGGGTATGCTTTTCATCAAAATTAATGCCAACTTATGTTTTTCTTTCTCAATTTTCCAAATCATGAACCACCTGAGTAGTTATGACTTATGAGTGCTTATAGTATATATGAACAGTTTGAGATACATTTACTTCTGGGTACATAATCTGTACAGGTTCCATACCTTAGTGCATCATTTGGAGTCATCTATGTCCTTGTTAAACCATCTGTAAGTAACTTGCCTTGTCGTTCCTATAAGAGGCTTGGACTCAATATGAAACTGTCAACTTTATAAGCTTTATCGATAAGCATGTTCGTTAGAGCTTAAAGCAAGCATCATAATTGTCATGCTGTCATTCAACATTGTGTAGCTAGTTTCATTTACGTTTTTACCAGTGTTAAGCTGAGACCTACTTATTGACAGACTTTTGCAGTTATTTCAAAGGCGGCTATTTCAAGTGACCAGGTACCCATCGTTTCATTGGCATTCATATATCATTAGCAAGACGATCGAACTAAATAATATATTCCATGAAATTACATAACCTGCTGATACGAAGTTTAATTTCTCTTATCTGATTGGCTATTAATTGCATTACCTGGCTTCTATTGGCTATTTCGTTACAGCATGGTATATGAATTGTGGCATGGGTTAACAGTGTTCCCTCAGAACTTCTCATTCTTTGCTCATTTTTTATATTCTTCATCATCTTCTTTCCAAGCCTCTATTACATTGCCAATTGCTTATGGTACCACCCTCATCAATCTTCGTTGCTAGTTAGTTACTTAAAACTGTCAGTATGACAACTTCAGACAGAGTCTAACAAATTTATAATGATCAGTAGCGCTCTCCCAAAGCCTTAGTGCAACTCTGCAGAACTTCTGAAACCTAATTACCTTCCAAAACTTACAACACTTGCAACTCTCCCTAAGCAATATACCTTAAAGATTGCTTTACATAAGCAGCTAAAGACGATCTTAGAATGGTATAGATCTTATCGTAATACAACTTTTTCTTTCGTACCTTGACTAGGTAGTACACTAGCTAGATTGTTGGAAGGTATGCATCATTTTGGATGGGGAGGAATAAATTATCGCCAATTTTTTGCTTTAGCCTAGTCCTTGCGGGAGAATTAGGTCCAAACCTTAGTTCCATTTCAGAGTTGGAAATCTCAAAATCTATACCTGTTAAAAGAAATGGAAAAAGGTTAACAACCTTGCAAATTCATGCAGTAATTGAAAAATAGGTGAATGGGAACACAGTCTCACTTGTCTTTCGAAATAATCTCACTCTAAATTATAAGGAAAGGAATATAATTTTCATGCTCAATGCTGAATGGTAGAATGTTGATAATATTACAGGGAAAAGCACAAGGACTAATTGCAGGTGTGCAATCCATTGCAAGTTTGCTTTCGCCTATTGTAATGAGCCCACTAACATGTGAGTGGAACACTGGCTTCAGATTTATAGGCAGCATAACATCAATTTTTTTTTTCCGTATAAGTCATTCATATCTGTCCACCTACATTCCTTTCTCTACAACCTCTGGTTCCTCCAGCTCTTTTCATTTCAAGCGAGGCTCCATTTAATTGCAAGGGTTTCAGCATCCTTGTTGCTTCACTTTCCTTGGTATATTTCCATCTTTCATTTGAACTAGCAATTCCAACCTGAAACTTCACCATAAGATACAGTTGATCACTCACATTCTGATCTAGTTGCATCCTGTGTAGGTCGTATCGCTTGGCCATGCTTGTCTGCTTAACTCTGAAAGTCCAGATAGCGCATCTGCTAATGAGACAAGGCCGAGTGGCGAAGAATCTACTGAAGCACCTCTTCTTACACAACCTTAAGTTGCTCTTCTGCAGTAAGTTTTCGGCATCGCAATGTGAAAATATACTCCAAATGTTCTTCTGACGCTGATCGACTAGAAGAAACTAAGACTATATCAGTGAGATAAAAGACAGATTAGATTTGAACTGCAGGGAAGCTAAATTTTGAGTGTGGCAAAAGGATGGAGCCATGGAGGATGTTACTGAGAAAATAGGCAAAATCGCTAGCAATGACATAAACAAATAATTGAAACAACTCAAACTTTGTCCAAATTGTTAAATGTTAATATATGCTCCCATGTCAATAATCCAATTACTCACAACACAGTAAACTTTTTTTCACATCTGGGTTAATTAAGTTTATTACTTTTGTGTAAAATATAGAGTTTGCTTGTTTCACTTTAAGTTGATGGTGTGGCATGGCAGCCAGATGATGCAGACAATCGACTGATGTAGCCTTCCACCATGTGATGGAGTGCAGACAAGACAAATGGCAGATTTAAGAGTAAAATCTAAACATCATTGATAAATTTTGAAAATTTTAAACTTTACATTAAATGTCAATTTTTGTAGAATGATTATAATAGATTTGTTTGTTAACTATGCTAACCATCACATAACTTAGGAACAGATTGTGATTGTGAGGGATGTCTAATCACCATGATTTGTTTTGGGTTCTTTTGGGAGATGGTATTTTAATTGCTACCCAAGGCACACCTTTATCCTATTTTACTTGAGATCATCCTAATTCCAATGATAATGTATGTGAATGTTTATTTCTGAGGCTAAGAAGATTTCTCCCACCTCAAATTAAACAAGTTAATATTTTAATGTGAATTCCATTTATCCATGTTTAAATAAGGAGTGAATGTTCCCTTGCTTCAAGTCTAAAGTTACAAGTAGATGTTAACGTGGTTTTTCCTAGAAACTAATTTTGATAAAATGCACTTTTAATTAAATTAGCATAAAGATGGATATAGTGAGCATTGAATAGCTAAAGGTGATCTGACATGCTTTTGTTAGTAATTACAACGAGGCATTCATTTGGTGATTTTACAAATGAATATTGTCCTTTTATTTTATATTTAGGATTCAACAACTATGTCATAACAATTCATCTAGTGATAGTGATAGCACTATTACAAGTTGATATTTCTGTTTTGTTATTTTTCCAATTTCTTGCACATGAAAAGTTATTTTTCCATGCATTATTATTATTATTATTATTATTATTATTATTATTATTATTATTATTATTAAAGTAAAAATAAAAAAAACATTCATATTTCTGAATTATTAGGCAAGTTGTAAGAGTTACGACATCATATTTGTTATACATATAGCAGTTACGATTTTGTAACTGCTATAATATAAATGTTAGGTAAATAGGTTGAATCTGGATTGCTGTAGCTACGATTTCATAACTCCTACAACGTGAATTGTAGGTGAACATGATCCGTTTCATAGTTACTATAATATATGTAGTAGTTGTAAAATTGTAACGGTTACAACACACCGGACTAGTTTAGGATTTAAAGTGTTTGACAAAAATAATAATAATTACAACAGTAGATTGGAGAGCATTTAGATAATTATACAGGGTAGCTAATTGAGAGCCCTTTTAATTAAAAATTAAAAAAGAGTGATTCCAAGAAAAAATGACACGGCCTTCTAATGTTACCCTGATTAGTATTGATAATTTAGATGCCCAAACTTCACCTAATTAATTTTAAAAATAATCTTTTTAATTTGCCTACCGGATAAAATTTGAGCACACCTGAGACACGGCCACTCTCTCTTTCTTTAGAAGGCCACAAGTTAAAACATAACTGAGATGGAATCAGAAAACTTTAATTAGAAACAGAACTTGTGAGTCCTTCCACAACATAAAAGACAACAGCAACAACAATAATAATGCATCTCTCTTATTTCGGCTAAAGCTAAATAATCAAAAACACACACATTGAGGTGTAGTTCACTCAAGACACAATACTTTTCTTGGAGGGGTCACAAATAACAGGGACGTGCAAAGATAGAATGCTCAGTTCTTCTATTCCAACAGAGCTTTTGGTGGCCCAGTCGATCTGATTCTTGCGACCGTTCGCCAACAGAACTGAAGCCAAAGAATTGAGAGAGGAGCAGTTTTGTCTCCTCGTGTTACTACTCTGCCGTTGTTGCATCACCCTGAGTTTTCCACTTTGGTTAATTCTGCCATTGAACTTCATCGAGCAAAATCTTTTCTGAGCATTCGTTGCTTGTTCGTGAAGTTCATAACTAGATTGCTCGGTACCAGAAGAACATCTATTTCTCCATGACATAAAGGATTCCTGTAATTTGATAGGAACCTGCCACGCCACGTTGCAAACATGAGCGCATTTAAATTAACAGAGAAAAAAATATGAAGAACTAAACAAGAAATATAAATTCTACGCATACGAGACTAACAAAAAGAAATGAGCATAGCATGAGAAGACTATATCGAAAAAAGTGTCATCTTAGATCAAGTTGTAAGACAAGCAACGCTCCTAATTCATGAATTTGATGAACTTTGCTTCAAACTAGATGAATTCTACAAGTCTTTTCCTTATTTGAGTTGTTGTAGTTTGACCCTTCTGAGGCTGTTGTGAGCCCAGTAAACACACCAAACTACTAGATGCTGTGTAGCAGAGACAAATGCGAACAATGACACAAATATTATGACGTTGACTCACCGTAGAGAGCGGGCCAGAATGGAGTAAAGACAGTGACAGCGAAGAAAAAGGGAATTTCCCGGGCTTGCTCCCCTTTGCACTTGTATCGTTATCTGATCTTCTTTGATTAACTGTGCCAAAACTTGTTGGTCCTTCTTCATCATCTTCATCTTCATCCTCCAATTCCTCTGGAACTGCCTCATCCTGAACAACAACAGAAGCAGGTGCATCATCCTGATTCTCGTCTGCAACACCTTGCTTTTCTTCTTCCTCCTGTTTCCTCTTCAGTTCCCTATCGAGGTCTTCAATTTCTTCTTCAAGGGTTATTTCGGCTTCTACGAACTCAAGTTGCTTCTCAATAAGCTTAAGCTTCATCTCACTAGCTTCCAGTTTCTCCTTGGCCCAACGCCCAAGTCTATCAAGAAACGGTTTCAAAGTATTTTGAAGGGAAGTTATCAATCCCCTCACTGGTCCTTCTTTCTTTTCTACTGGTCCAGACCTTCCATAGAAATCATCAAAGCCAAGAGGCAAAAAATGAGCTTTATCTGGATCCACATCCTCCCCTTCTTTTAAAGGTGGCTGCCAGAACAGGCGAACGCCATATTTCTCATCATCCACATAATTAATTAGCCTTCCAGATGGAGTGTGAAGGATGAGAGGATCATCTGTGTAGACTAGTTGTGACGGGTCATCAGGGTCAGGCTCAGGTTCCTTGTTGATTAGAACAAATTCTGGAGTAACCTCACCTGTTCAGATATAATTATCAATAAGTAATCAACTAACTACAAGAAAGGGGAACAAATAAAAGTTAACCCCCCAAAAGTGGGAAATTCTAGCATGAGTGATTTGTTTTTTTTTTTTTTTTTTCCAACAGTCAATCAGAGGAAACATCATACCATATATTAATATTCGAACCCTCTTGATTCAAAGAAGGTTCCTGAACAAATTTTCAATCTGGCATTGGAATGAATGCGAACATTATGAGGAAAAGATGTAAAGAGTTACCTTCATCTGTTCATCACATCATAGCCTCATCCTATCTTAAATTCTTATCTCATTGTCATCATTACAATTCCTCCGTCTAAAGTTTATCCTAGCAACAATACCCTTTTCATGTGGTATCCTAAAGAGGATATAGAACTAACTATTTCAATTACTAGTATGCAGAATCAGTTGATCCAACTTAAAACTTCTCATTAAAGACATCATTCTCAAATTTGATCAACAACAAATTAGCATTGCCTACAGACAGTAAAAGGCTTTCACAAATTCAACCTTAAACTTGCAAAGTAGGGAATTTAAAGAAATAAGGATAGTGATAAGGCCATTTGACTTGTGTGAGAAAGACTTCCACCAGATGGCAACAGAAGTTTGCCGTTGAGGAACTCACCATCCTAGAGATGTAATCTTGCCTAGCTGATGATGGCACTCCACAAGGATTGCCTAGACTGCAAATAACATAACTCTGGACAAATCTAATATGAAGTTAGAGCAGACCTATTGGCCATTGGCGGCCAGCATAGCTTTTCATGCTGAATATTACCATTTTTTATAACAGCAAATCTTATTGGTGCCAAGATACCAAATAGTATAATGACCCAAACAAACAGATGCTACTGGTACAAAATGGCACGCCAAACAGTCTTTGGCTGTATTATTTTTGTGTATGCTTGGATAAAGTAATTTACAGTCACCAACTCTAATAGTTGGATTCATTGTATCCTGTATCCATATCCAATATTGGACAAGGAATAAAAACAAGCAAGAATATTATTTTTTCTTAAAATTCCACTATTTAAAGAAACTAGGCCCAAGAAAAGTTCAAGACATATGATTCAACAATATTTTTTACTACAAGACTATTTTATGGAGATATGGATTCATGAAATGGTTACACAGTACATATCCTATAAAATGTTGTGAAGGAAATATCTAAGGAAAATGAAAGGTAGATATGTTGAAGACTCGAGCATAGAGCCTGATTACTTGGGGAAAAAAACAAAGAGAGAGGGAGGATAGAATGTTCAACTAGTCTACTTATTCACATAATGAGAAGAACCGAGGACAAAGAGTTCATTTTTCCTCCTACTTCTTTGCTCAGTTTTGGATGAAAGTTCAGAGAGGATGCAATGAAGTAAACTTGGCTAGCCAACAAATTTTTCCTCCCACTTTTACCACCCAAAACAGGATAGAAAAGGAGTGCGCAAGACTATATGTGTGTTTGCCTACCAATCTGGTATGAAGATTTCCTTAATTATATTTTTTAATTTCTACGACTTTCCATTTTTCCATGTAGAAAGAAGACAATGTTATAATTTTCCCCTCTGCTATCTTTTCTATCCCTCCTCCAATTTCTCTTGTTTATGCTATTTATGTACAAAACTGTTTTGAAGCAACCAGAGATAATTCACTGGGTGGAGTTTGATCAGCCAAGAATTTTTCTCACACTTTCTTCCATCCAAAACTAATCAGAATATCTGACAAATTGAGTATCTGTAATTTTCCTATATCCATTTTAGTACAACCAACATGACCTTGAAACAAATAAAGGATGGAACTTATGTTTAAATTGACAAAAGAAAACTGAAGTATTAAATTAACGCTTACTCTTCTGATAAAAAAAATGAAGAAATAAGGACAGGAGTTTCCAAGGCAGCATGACAAGTGCCCAAAAGCCTTCCAACCTAACAGTTTCTTTTAGAGTACGCATGAAATAGCAAGCAAAGGTTACACAAACTATTAAAACAATACATATAAAGTATACAAGAAAATAAAGAAAGAAAAAAACTAACAGTATTGAGCTTCTGAAGATTTATCAAGAGCATGCATTGCAACCAGCAAATGTCACTAATGGGTGATGCACAAAGGATTAGGACCAGCAATGTCAAAGCTGTGGCAATGACATAAATAAACAAAGAAACTAATACCTTTCTCCCACCAATATTCAAGCTCAGCAGGCATAGGAAGCCTTAGAGGTGCTTTATAGAAAGAGTTGAGCCACATCCCTCTTTCCTGGTCTACTTCTTCAACATATGTCTTCCAGTAATTTGGAACCTGTCCATAATATTTATCAATATCTCCCAGCGCTTTATCTGGCAAAGACAAGACCAATATTTGTCTTACATCATAAAATTGGTTGACAAATCCGGGAGCCATCCACACATCATCTTCTTCATAAAAATATGGATGCTGAGGGTCACTATAAGGACCCCTCTCTTCCCTTACCACTGATGGTACATAAAAACACAACATGAGGCTTTAATGCACAAAATAGACAAAAATAATTTGATGTCAAATGTTTGATTATACTTTAAATTTGAGATTAAAAGGTCAGACAATGATTTGCAGTGCAATACTTGCGTGGAGGCTGATAGCTACATAATTCAGTGCGCACATATAAACTTACTAGTAGCTACATTTGCTGGTTGTGCATCTATGCATCAGGAGTTTGATTGATCTTCTTAGATGTTCATACAATTGCATTTTTCTCTGATCCATGATTAGAATTCACATGATCATGTTCACTGTAGTTAGTTTCCTTTATCAACTCCTTACTCTTGCCTCCAATAGGCAGACCAGTTCATAGCTAGTTGAACTAGAAGGTAGAGGCTATTTAGAGATCTGTGATTATTTTATGTTTAGGTCTGTTTTGAGCAAACACTAGTAGTTTATAGTTATATTTAAGTCCATGTGTGTCTGCATGATGATGTCTACCTCTCAGTGCATTGACCTCAAGCCACGGATAATTCAAGAGAAAATTTTGAAAAATCAATGCCAGTTTGTTATTATCACATAACAAGAAGTTATGGATACTATTTGCAATTCTGCATCCATCCATTTCTTTTCTTTATGAAATAAAGAATGATAAGATTTTGAAAAGAAATCATCTTGGGAGATTTACTTCCATCAGGTTTGTTGACAAACATCCGTGCTTTTGCAGCAGCTACTTCAGCAATGCCAGCATGTAACTGGAACAATGCATATATAAGCTCATTTTCTTGTAAAGCAATTGAGCAAAACAATTAAACAACAACCAAGCTTTATTCTACTGAGTAGGGTCGGCTCAGTTGAGCAAAAAAATAAAAATGTCAAAAATACCGTTGACACATCACTGTCGCAACCAGATGAATCCCCTACAAAACGCCCAAAATAGAACCTTCCCTGCAAGCAGTAAGTACTTCATATGATATTAAACAAAACAAGATTATTGAAAAAAATGAAAATTCTAGTCAAATGGCAACCAGTGGCTTATTGAGTATGTAATTTGTAGACAATTGAACTGCAAACAGATAAAAAGAAAAGGCCTTATTAACTTTCATATGAAGATTACACCTACAGATGTTATCCTCTCATTAACTTCATAGACGCCACAACCATGCATTCTTCCATGTTTCCACTGCCCAGCATATCTATATCGACCTTTTTCTCTGTCAAATAGGATGAGTAAATAAACTAAGGACCCAGAGATAATGCTTTATTAGATGAAAATTTCAAGGAAATAAAAAATACCCAAATAATATGGATAATATTACTAAGAAAAATGATATGCACAGAAAAAAATCTTAGAGAAAAGCTCGGGATAGAAATATAAAGTGATGGGCCTACAGAAAGTGAAAATGGCGGACCATAAATTTATGTATCTATCCCTGAGCTTTCTCTGAGATTTTTTCCATGTGCATATCATTTCTCTATTACTAATAATAGCAATAGTAATAACAAATTGCTCATATAAGCTGCTATCATACTGATAGCTTTGTAATATCCCCAAGAAAAATAAACTATTCTCTGATGGTTAGATTACCCCTCGTCATGATTTGGTATTGACGTGCAGCATGATGAAACATAAACATGTAGATAGGAGAAATATCTTGTTTGGTTCCAAGTGTGTTTCGAACCAATTAGATATGCACTTGGTTTTCATTACCATGGCAGAGGGTGGTAATGAGGAGGAACGAATCAGGCGAAATAAAGTAACTAAAATGGCAAATAAAACATTCCTAACATGAAATTTTACCTACTTTTGGTAATAAAATTTTAATTAAAAATGAAGACAACAGTCAGAAGAGTAATTCACATTCTCGAACTATCATTTCCAATATTCCCATTCTTTTAATTCATTCCAATTTACCTAACAGGCACATCTTGAATTTAGAAGTGTATAAGTTTCTAGGGATTCATGGTGCTTGAGCAACAGGATTCAAAAAGTCAAGCTATGAAGGGACTATGAGCTATATAACCTTTTAACATCCAGTACATTATTTTGAAAAAGTAAATGAATGCAGATTTTTCATACACATAAGTGGATACATAGAACACTTCATAAACCTCACTAGTTAGTTTCTCATTACTTAATTAAAATATGTTAAGAGAAAAAGACTCACTGATTAGCTTCTGATTACTTGGTTAATGTTAAGAGAATAGAAACATACGGTTTTTTCCCAAAGATCTGTATCCACTCATTCCTCTCATAGAATGGAATTTCTCTTTGACCATCAGCTAGGTATAAGCTATCCTCTATATCCATTTCCAGCCATTTTCTATCTTCTGGAGACATGAAATCACGTGATATGATTTTACCTTCAGCCCGCATTTTAGCTTCAAGCCTGTTTCATGAAAAGAAATAAAAAAAAAGAATGCATGACGAGATATCAGACATCCAACATTTTTCATCAGTACTAAAGAAGTCAATCTCAATGTACTTTGATCCTGGTATAGGCTCTGCTGCAGGGATATCTACTTCAACAACTCCATGACCTTCCATCTGGTTTTGAAGCCATTCACCTTCATACCTACCAGAAACAAAGGTAACAAAAGCAGCTAGAAACGACATTTCTAAAATTTGTTGAAAGCATTAAGGAGGCCCATATAATACTACATAAGAAAACATTTCAGGCAGACAATAGGCAATAAGCCTTTATCGATGAAAATGGAGACACCTGTGCAACAACCAACCTGACAAGCCCGTCCTCGGCAACGTAGACACCTTTTCCATGAGCCAGGTCATCCCAAACAGTTCCTTCGTATCTTGACAAAGTGATTAAAGCATCAGATGATCTTTTGTTCGTTTGAAGTAAGGAAATTAAAGACAAAAAAAGGGGGAAATGAATCCTTAGAGAAATCCATGCTCTAGAACGGCCAGAAAGCATAATTGATCGATGCAACAAGAAATGAATCATAAAGGAAAAGGATCGATATTCAAAATCAATGCATAGGAAAACTCAGTATCACTACCGGCAAGCTCAATAGAAAAAGAAAAATGTAGTTGTTGGACATTATAAATCTGACACTACTATGGTAAAAAGATGGAAATGCAGAATTTTGAACTCACGAGCTTCCATCCTCGAAGATAAAACTGACCCAAATCAGGAATTCTTCGGTACGATCGAGCTCCTCGATGACAGCCTTAGCGTTGGAAATGTCGTAGTGATTATCAGGGATGACGGGGTAGTGCTTCCGGTAAGGAAGGTAGAAAGGCGCGATTGGCGGGTCGCCTCCGTCCTTGACCTCATCAATGACGGCGTCCCAATCGTCGTCGTCGGCGAAATCGGGGTCCCAACCGGGCTTGGTCATCTTGAGAGGAGCGTCATCCCACAACTCCCTGAGGTCCTCCTCGCACCAATTCTCCTTATCGACGGGAAAATCATAGTGGTCCTCGAGGGGCACAATACCCCGCACCTCCTCCTCTTCCTTCTTGCGATAGCTGCGGCTATCCAAGATCTCAGAGAACGCTCGGAAGTTTGCCTCCTCGGGGTTGTCCACCTCCGGTTCATCTTGCTTGGAGTCGTATCTTCCTCTGCCTCCTCCTCCTCCTCCTTCGCCACCGCCGCCGTCCTCATCGGAAGAGGAGTCTTCGGAGTCGTAGTCGGAAGATGAAGCGGACGAATACTCCTCCCCTTCTTCGGAGCCCTCTCCTGCACCATTGGCTTCCTCGTCCGCCGCCATCGGGTTGGCGTCGTCGTCCGCCATCGCAGGGGAGAAGCAAGCAGTAGGGCGACAAGTCAGGCAAGCTGGGAGCGGGTAGGGATAAGTTAATGTTACCTGCCTTTTCTCTTTTGACACCTGATAGTTAGATATTATCAAATTAATCCCTGAATTTATGCTATTTCCAATGGTGGGCTCTTGTAGATGGGCCTCTTGTTGTGGCCCAGATGCCATACTAAATATTTATTATTTATTTATTTTATATTTTTCTATTGAGGCCCAGATATTTATTTTAATTCTGGCACAGGATACCTTTTCCACTGTTTGCCTAGAGAGAGAGATGGCGTGCATCGCCCCACGCTTCTTCTCCAACTCCTCCGTCTTCACGCTCCAGAGCGGATCCATCGCTCTCCCTTGCCGTCGCTGCTCGCCGTCTCCGCCGAGGAAGCGATTGCTCGCCTGCCGCGAACTCCGCTGCCAGAAGATGTATGTTCCAGGTACCTCTGCATAAATCGATCTCCATTTTTCTCCCCTTCGATCTGTTCATGCGGCGGCGGATCTGACTGTGGATTGATTTAGGGTTCGCGGAGGCTTCCCCGGAGGCGAAGGCTGCGAGGAATCTGCAGGATTTCTTCACTTACCTCGCTGTAAAGATCGTTCTGGCACAGCTCGAGGTTGTTCGCTTACCTTGTGAATCTCTCTATTTGATGCCTATGCTTGCAAGATTGATAATCTTTTACTCTACTACTTCGTGGAAGTCTTGAAATTGAAGGGGGTAGTTAGGTTTGGTTCTGCACTTGTCAATGAAGAAAGCTGATGAACTGAACGGGAATGTCGAAATCAATGATCCAGTTCCTGGACTGAGAAGGGAACAAACTGCCTCTGTTGTTGCCTTAGTTGTCGCCTTGAAGTGAACACTGTAGATCTCATAGCACCGCTACACAAAATTTCCTTCATAGACCTGAGTGTGGTAGCTCCGACCTGACGACCACCTTTGATCAGATGAAACAGTTCTCCACCTGCCAAGCCACCATTGGAACCCTCTAAGCACACAAATTAAGCTGTTGTCAGCACCGTGACTTAGCCCACATACCACACGCTGCTACAATTTAGATGGTCGATGAGTTAGTCGGTCATCATATTTGCATCAAATACTTGATCAAGGTTGTTGTGATTATGGAGATCTGCCCCTTGCTCCCGTGGCCGGACCTACATAGATTAACATGCGTCAAAGGACTCACTGCGAGTCATATCCCAATGAGGCTCTTTTGATGCCTAAGTTATCATCCCCTCCATTAAAAAAAAACAGAAAAGAAAATGGTAGAAAGAGTCTTTTCATACCATTGCCATATCCTAGGAAGGAAAAGGTGGTTTCGCTCACCCCAAGCGGTCTTCATCGCCAGCCCCACAGTGAGATAAAGAGAGGTAAATCACGTACCGAGCAGTCTCCTAGGTGGGAGGGCATTTAATCCTCGGGAGAATTAATCCTAACATTGTCATATCCTAGTATTTATAGAAAATGGTAGTCCCAAATCGTAACGACTTATTCGATTTTGAGGGTTGTGGATCGTATGTGGGTCATGCTCCAATAAAACCCGTGAGTAATTGAGTTGGATCTACGCATGTAGGTTGGACGTGTTGAGTTGGAACGGGATCCTATCCTCCAATATCAAAGATGATTACAAGCAGATAAGAGACACTTTCTCTCATTCAAAAGATGCTAAATTTGGCTACGATTGTTTGCCTAATGGAGTAAAAGGTGAAGCCGTCACCTTAGCGACCCATCTAGAGCGGCCCCGCACTCTTTGGAAGGGGGTAAAATGATTGTTTGCCTAATGTTTCATATGTAAGTTGAAGGAACGTAGAGATGCTAGAGGGGTGAATAGCGTTGTTTCACTTTTTCGAAAATCACGAGTAAAGAACGCAACGAAAATAAGAAGAGGAAGAAAATAATCATGCTAACAAGATCACTTTTACTTGGTTCGGAGCCTTAGGCAACTCCTACTCCAAGGCTCGTACGTGAAAGTGCTTTCGTTGGGCAATCACTATAATATCGAATCAATTATAATATTTGAGTACAAGAAACTTGAACGATT
>JBBPFP010000067.1:2144938-2168036 GCA_037974795.1 Kaempferia galanga | reverse complement strand
ATTCTTCATTCTAGTTTTTATTTTGCTTTTGCTTCCGCTAACAATTATAGGTAAAATCAAAAAAAGGTTATTCACCCTCCTCCAGCCTAACGCAAAATCCTCACAAACTTAATGAGTTAGGAAAAAAATATTAAAAAAAATTAAAAATACACTTGATAAATATTGGAGTCTGATTGGATCATGCATGTGAGGCAAAGCGAGAAGAATCTGATGGTGGTGGCCTCGCCCTCCACCACCATCACCGTCACCATCCTCTTGGTTCTTTATTTCTTTTGTTGCCATCCCTTGTTGCACCAGATCAGAGAGAGAGAGAAAGAGGACTAAGTCATAAAGCTAAAGTTGTCATGTTCCATTGACAGAAGAAGCTCTTTTATAACTCAAAACTTACATTTGTTTTACACTCGATCTGGAGTTTATTTATATTTGGGAACAAACTCAAGTAGAGTTATGGAGAATGAATAACTAGAGTTGTCATCTTACAGAGGTTGATACTCTGTCAGATCTCTCATACTATAAATCAAACACCTTGCTGTATGCACTCTGACAACCATAACCCATGCAGATGCAGGGAGGTTTCTCTTTTTTTTTACCCCCTCTTTTTCCTTTAATTTTGTACTAGATGGATAAAAGCCTCAGACACCACCTTTATTCTCCAATGGGGGGCCAATTTAAGAAAGCTGCCTTGGTCTTTGCGAAAGCGACGATAACCCAGATTCCTTCAGCCACGCTACTCATGCATCTATGGACCCCAATTAGGCCACCTCCCTCCTAGCTAGTTAAGTTAATTGCCCCTTCTTCATTCTCTTTCTCCTCTCACATTTCAGTGCCATCAGCTTCTACGACTAAGGCAATTGCAGGAATTTTAGTGACACAGTGGATTCTGTATATAGTACAATGCCTTCATGTTCGTAGCTAGTGAATGAAAATCAATCCATTAACAGCTTGGTTATGGTACCTAATGAAAGGTAAATGGCAGTGCATGCATGCACGAGGATGATGCATGTTTACACACACTGATACAAACCAATCCATGCAAGTCGGTCAAAAGCTGTTCTTCCTCTATCTCTCAAAAGATGAGAAGTAATGCTTCATGAAAGCTTTAATCTGAATCTCTGTTACAAAGATGCAGGGAGAAAAAGCTTCAATTGTAAACCTGTAAACAACTCTCCGGCCAATTACATGATCAATGCAATTAATTAAATATATGTAGACTCATGCAATATAATTACATGATCAATGTAATTAAGCCAATATTATTTGCAAGGAGAGAGATGTTTCTAAACTTGATAAGAACATTTTGTTTCTAAAGCATGATTAGCAAATGATCCAACCAGTCAACCTGATCCATATCATGCATCAGTTTATATAATTCGACTGTATATAAATAAAATACACCGCATATTAGTTAAGAGCTAGCTAGCACACGACCTAATTAATAGTAATCCGAAATTAACCGAGCTTAAACCTACCTACCTACATTTCTTAGACTCGATCCCTTGTGGTAGTGATCCTTCATGTCATCACAAGTTACTAATTAACTTCTTAATTCTTCTTAAAATGCTCTCGATCGATCGGTGTTCTTCGAAGCCATTGCTCAAAAACTAATTAGCTTCTGGTTTATCAACGCGCCACAATATTGCTGTTATCATGATCACATTAGATTGTTGTTGAATCCAGATAGATCGGCGGCCCATCCACCACCACCGTCGCCACCATTGCTAGTACTTCCGCCGCTGCCACTGCCGCCGCCGCTTCCGTTCCAAAATAATTGATCATTGCGCGAAAGACCAAGATACTGCATCCTCGCTGAATTATGAAACATTTGTTGGTCATTGTTCTTATCCTCCATCTTCACCACCGACGGTTCAGTCGATGATTGCACGTGTCCCGCAAATGATCCGGCAATGAACGAGCCGCCGCCGCCGTCGCCTTGGAAAGGGTAGACCGGCATCGGAGCTGGAGGCGGCAGTGTGTGATCGAGATGCGCTTCTCCTAGAAGAGGGAATTGCGTCAACTGCTGCAGCCTCAAACTCTCAGCGGCGGTCGCGAGCTGGTAATCCAATGGCGGCTGGACTCCAGCTTGGTAGCCACCGAAGTCGCGAAGCTGGTGCAGCGAGGCCATGAACGGAAGCTGGTGCAACGATGCGGCCGAGGTGGCGGTCGCGGAGGAGGATCCAAAGGTGGCCGCCGCTGAAGGGATCACGGCGGCAGCTGCTGGGGTGGGTGTATTGGTTGAATTGGCAGAGCTGGAGGAGGGTTTCGTGCGCTTGTTGCGGCGGCATCCTCCCCCGACGGGGACGTTGCGGAGGGCGCCTCCGCGCGTCCAGTAACGGCGGCAGGCCTTGCAGAAGTGGCGCGGCTGCGAGAGGGAGTAGTTGTTGAAGTAGCAGAACTTGGTGTTGGCCGAATAGCACCGGGGGCACTTCATCCCCGCCTCCGGTTGTGGGATCTTCGCCAGCCGGGCTCGGTCCGACATGGACCCTGGCCGGATTGATCCGGTTGCAAGGGCCAAGCTTGCCGTCGGCGGCAAGTGGGAACTACCATCTCCGCTTCCACCACCACCACCGCTATTACTTCCTAGTATGCGAATTTGTTGTTGTTGCTGCTGATGCTATAAGAATAGATAGATGAATATTCAAATGATTTGCATAAGGATGATAATTTTTAAACAACAACAACAAAAAAACACAAAAAAAGAGAGAATAAAGTAAGAAATTAATGGTGTGTGTAGTGGTGGTATATTCAAGAACAAAAGTGAGGTTTGTTTAAGGTCTTTTTAATGTGTGTGTGTGAGAGAGATAAAATTAAAGAGAAGGCACTGAAGGAACAAAAAGATAGAGAGGAGGAAGAGGAGAAAGCAAAGGAAAAATGGAGTAATTGAATTTAGGAATGAATCTGAAAGCATGCACTCACCTGCTGGTTCAAATTAGGTGGATCTAGATAGAGAGGAAGAGAAGAGAAAACCATGGTTGGCCAAGAAGCTAGCTAGCTATAGCTTTGTGCTTCCTCCTAACCTTTAAGAGTGATTTCTTTTTTGAGCAAAAGGTTGATAGTGGTGGAGAATCACACGTCCACAAGGAGATTTGCAGAGAGAGCAAGGCACACAAAGGAGATCAGGACGACGACTGAGGAGCCGAGGAGGAGGAGGAGAAAAAGGAAGAAGGATCGGAATTAATTTATTATTTCTATATTATCGTTATCATGTAGTGGCGATTATATATATTTCTAATCTATAGTGGCTTGTTGGTAAAGAGAAGTAGAGAGATTCCTTGGTGGTAAAAGGCGACTTCGCTCGCCCCTAGTATCCCGCTAATTCATTCCAGGGTCAACACGGAGGAGGTAAATCACGGGTGGCTACTTACTAGCACTTGGAATAGTGACTAGTACATAAGGGAGGCATTTACCTCGGCTTTGCCGAGATTCGAACCCCAGACCTCATTGGTGGCAACACCTCATGTGCTAGTCACTAGACCATCCCGAGGGGACACAATTAAGCTTCTAAGATGCTACTAGAATTAGTATTAAAGTTTGCCTCATTGAGTTCATGGATGTTATTAGATTTCAGTCTCATTGTTTTCCTCACTACAGGCCACAGTTAATGATTTAAGATGCTACAATAACTAGTTGAGAAGTTTGCCTGATCGACTTCATGGATGCACTATTAGATGCAAGTCTCATTGTTTTCCTCACTATATAGCAATGTTTAAAATGTCAATTCGATAAGGATCCAGAGATCGCATGAACATGGTAAATCTCACTGGTGTCTAACTGGTAGTATGATGACATTTTGATTACTTCTCCATTACATTTGCGACACTTTTTTTTTTTTACTTTTGTCTATATTTACTTATAAGCATTAATAGTTATTATAGTTACATTTTAAATTCTAAAATAAATACATTAGTATAGTGTATTTAGATCTAGCCCTTGTTTATATGAAGCTGGATTTTCCAACTCGAGTCATCTCCAGATCATCCAACATCTGAAAATGATCCTGAGTTAGCTAAAAATAAGTAAAATTTTGCAAGATCTTACCTTTATCATGTCCTAACATCTTAAAACTGTAAATCTGGTGATGTTCTACCTTGCGAACAAGTATGATGAATCAATGTTCCACACTCATTTCTTTTCATTATCATCATTTTTGTCAAGTTTCTACCTTCCCATCAATGTATCATCCATGCAATGGATCCATTTTTAGGCCGTCCTCATGTTGTACCAAGAAGGCATCAATTGAATCTTCTCTAGGTGCATTAACATTCTTATGTTAGTCTAGCTGCATGATATGTGGTTCAAGAAAGTTGTTTCTGTTAAGTATCTTCAAGGTTTGCTTTCTCAATTTTGGTGTTAACCCTCAAAATAGACAATTTTTGTTAAAAGTTTATATATCTCAATAGTACAATATTCCTTGAGAAAACAAAGTAAAGTGAAAATTTAAAGGTTTACCTTAGCTCCATTACCATGTGATAGTCAAGCTTTCACTAAAACTATCAAAAGTATTGTGGATACCATAGATTTTATGGTTTCCATTGTCATATTGTGTCGTGTTCCATAGTTTGATCACATTGCAAAGGCCAAATAAGTTCTCATATGGGGTCACATGGTAAAGATATGTGAAGTTGGATTAAGATAATTTATTATAAATATAAAATTGATAAACGATAAATTGATAAATGAAATTCACAACAAACTATTTAATGTATCAACTATTTTAGGTGGCGTTTGATTTAGGGATTTCGAAATGAAGGAATGGAATAATAGAAATATAAAGTGTTTGGTTAATGAATTTGGGAATAACAATTTTAGAATCATTCTTAAATAATCTGAAATTGACAAAACCCAATTAAAGTGGCGGGTTTAGAATTTATTCTCATCTCTTTATGCATCTGCACACCTCAAAGCTCAATTTTCCCTCCCGACGACCTCCTCGCCAACTGCCGTCATCTCCTATCTGCTCTATGAGCACTCTTCTCGCTCCCTTGCCTTGTTCTCGATGACTTCTCTCTTCGCATACCTCTACCCTTCCCTCTCCCTGGTTCCTCGCACACAACCACACTGCTGTTCCCCCGACCTCTACCACCGCTTGCTTCGTCTGCCTAGTTTCCTCCTCCTCCCATGTCTAGTTCCCCACTGCTGTACCCCTCGCTGCTGGCTCTGCGTTTGGATTCTCCTCTCTCGCAGAGGCTCCGTCGGCTTCGTCTTCAGCCCCGTTAGCCTTGACTTCAAAAACGACCACAGTTGGTTCTCTGTCGGCCTCGGTCTACACCATGGGCACATGGTACGACTCGGTGGATCGGTAATGTGTTTGTTATCCACTCGGTTGCAACTAATAAGATCTGGGTCAACTAAGATAGCTTGATTTTTTTTTTCAAGAAATTGATGTGTGGAGAATTTGTTGTTTTTTTTTTTGAAAAAATACTAGAGAATCCAAGAACTTAGCTAGAAATAGTTAATTACATTAAAAAATTGACCTAACTTTGGTGTGTCTGTTTGAGAGTGAAAATTAATGAAATTAAATTAAAATTGTCAAATTGAGATTGCTTAGGAAGACTTACCAATCTAAGTCTTTCTCTTTTATGTGAGCTTTGATTCTTAGTTGCACATGAAACATAGAGTCTTTGTCACTCTCTTGTATTGTTTAGCCTTGCCACAAATTAAGATTAACTACCAAATCAAGGATCTTATGTTCATCACTTGTTAGACTTGATAGCTCATCTATCTTTCTCGCTCATTATTGATCAAGTGAGAATATTGTGGATTGAGAGACAATGAAAATTTTAATCAACGAACATTTACACCCTTGTCCTTCCTTTCATTGAATATTAAATAAAAACACTTTTATTCAAAAAGATTAATAATGTAGTGTTATTCATAATTTATATTACAAATATGATTTTAGTATTGGTTATAATTTTTTATTATTTATTTGATATTGTAATAATAAATGTCTTTATTTATATATATATTACATTATATGATTAATAATTAAATATCTAATGACTATTATATGATATATAGTAGTCATTGTTCTTAAGATTTTAGTATAGATGTCATATAGTAAATTTATTTTTATATTGTTATCATATTTTCTTTTTTATTATTTTATTGATCTCATTGTTGCAATTCAATTGATATTGGAACTCTCAACTATCTTTGAATTTATTAAAATGGAAGATATAAAAGGTAGAGGGAGGCTCAAACTTTGGTGAGCATTAAAAAGAGCTAGAGTTGACATGTTTTATTATTTAATTAAATTAGAAAAAAGTATTTATTTATTTTTAATTCATTTCATTGGAATATCTCTAAAGATACATCATAAAGTGTATTCAATGTGCATCATTGAAAAAAAACATTTATTTCATTATAATAAATGTGCATTCAATGAATCAAATTATTATTTTTTAACCTATTTAGTTCAAATTGAAAATAATTTTTTTTTTCAAATTTGAATTTTTTTATCAAAATATTAAATGTAAATTTTTTAGAATTGTCAAAGTTGTAAGTCAAATTTCAAATTTTTTATCTTTTCAAAAAAATTATATTTATTAAATTAATTAAATTTTAATTTAAGCTTAAAATGTAAACATTTATAGTAATCAAATATTAATAAAAATATTTTTTAATTAATTAGATTGTTAATGCATACTTGCTTTTCTATTTAGATTTGTTGACTTAGGATTTAGAGTTTAATATATTTACAATCAATTAAAGGGTGCAAGTATACGTAACTCTAAAGCCGAGGTCAACAGATATAAATAGAATAGCACATGCATTAACAATCTAACTAATTATTTAATAAATAAATATATTAATTAAAAAAATATTTTTAATAATATTTGATTGTTATTGATGTTTATTATTAAATTATATTTGACATGTGAAATGTTAAGTTTGAGTTTTGATATTATCTCGTGAAATGTTTGATGCTTATTAAGTAAAAGCTGATTTAGGGTTAACTCAAGGCCACCAAGCGGAGGTCGTTGTGACTTGCAAAGGCTACCATGAAGCCACCATAGGGTTGCAGTAGCCTCCGTGACCTTGCGAGGTTGCTGTGAGTTGCAGTGGCAAATTCAGCCTATGCTGACCAGCAAGGCTCGATACTTAATATCTTTCCCTCATCCACTCTCCTATAGTTCACCAATTTTAACTGTCAAAAAATAAGGGATAACTCAGAATCTTTATCCTTCAAATTATCTTTCATAATTTTCCCTTTCAAAAGAAGGATTGAAAGGATCAACATATATGGGTTCCATCCTTTAAGTTATCCATCTATAGACAAACAAGTTCTAAGGAGTTATTTCCATCATAATTTTGTTTCATGATATTCATATGGTATAAGGCTGGCGTTGTTGCTCCGCAATTCAAAGTAGCAAAAAAGATATAACTACTTACGTGAGATGGACCAATGTCACTGTTTTGTAAAATCGTCACATAGTAGTAATAGAATGAGCATTTGCATGGATACAATTTAAATCAGCAAAGTAGAAAAGGAATCTTTTATTAGGCATAGTATGTCAAAATAAACCAAGCAATACAAAGGCACAAAATAAAAAACCATTTTTCCAAACATGTAGAAATTGATCGAAATAATAATCAACATGGAGACTCTTATTCAAAATGATGCTTTTCAAGAAAAGTATAGATGAGGAATAGATGTAAGGAACTATTTTGAAGCCAATATAGTGGGATAAATAAATATATTATAGGTTGACTTAGCAAAATTTAAAATTTTGTGTCGTGCTAAAAAATTTCTCTGATTGAAATGATATATTAGTATATATCATGTTGTATCAGTACAATTTCAATACTTATTTACTTAAATTAATAATATCAATTATTTATTATTGTAATTAATTTTTATATTTAAAGAAGTACCAAAACTCGACATGCTTCGAAATTTTATACCTTGATGAGGGTATTTTGTAAAATACTTTTTCTACATGGGAAATTTTATAATCCTATTCCTAGCGTCCCCCATCCTTCTGTGATTTGTTCTTCCCTACTCACAAGTTCTTATTAGATAGTTCGTTCTTGTGTATTCTCTAACCTCCCATTGATCTTGTATGTTCTTTCTAGCTACCTGCCTATTGATCGTTTGTGTTAGGGAATATGCTGCAAAATCCCATGGTGTAGCTGGGAATGCGGGGGACCTATGTTTGGGAGTCATGGTTGCCATGGTCAAGAGAAAGGACGAACTGTTCAGGAATTGAGAAAGACTTGTTAATGGAGAACAAATTGTGACATGAATCAAATGTGTGCTTGATGTCGAAGAAAAGTATCAAAGATAAGAGATGGTGATATGTATATTTTAATGTGATATTTGTCTTTTAGTTGGGGATAAATGTTCATATTTATTGTCAAAAATTGCTGTTGATTTACCCTTGTGATAGTTTCATGGTTGTATTGCATTTTTGTTTTATTCTATTAATTTATTCGTATTTCCATGAATAAGTTAACAAATTGTGTATGCAGATTCATGAAATATTGTCTACTGGGAAATTATCTAAATTGGAGCATTTCGAGAATGATGAGAAGGTAATGTCATGAGCATAGTCCTAAGCTCAACCTTGTGTTCTGCATATATATATGCTTGGCTAACCGTTCCTTTTAGCCTATGAAGCCCCTAGAAAATCACACAAATTAGGACCTATTGAACTTTATTGTAGTTTCGGTATCGTATCGTACCGTGTTGATACGGTTTCAGTATTTTTTTATTTATATATAATAATTATTAGATAAATATATGTATTGGTATAATTTAAAAATAAGTTGTATATTTATTTTATAGATGTTCTCAATTATTGAACAACGTAATACAGTTAAAAAAAATTAAATATAATTTTCTTTACAGAAAATTAATGTATTAATAACTTGAATTAAAATTAATCCATCATAATTATATAAATTAATTAATTATTTATTTAATTAATTATTAGTTTAAATAATATATATTTAAAATAGTAAAAAATACAAAATAATAATAAAATTATCAGAATATAAATATAATTTATTAGAATGTTTTAAGAATTTTTTAGGTTTTTTTAGAATTTTTAAATAAAATTTAATAAAGTAATCTTTATAATATCAATTAATAAAATTATTTATTTTAAATATATTTTATAGGGATAATTTAATTATGATTTATAAAAGTCTATTCGAAATTCACATCTCAGTTGAGAATTATTTAAATTAATTAAATCTTTTTTTCGGTAAACACACAACATCTCTCCATCGAAGCAGGGCCAGAAGCTTATCGAGCGGTGCTTCCAGCGCCACCGGAAGCATTGTGGGATGCTTCCGCTAGTGCCTCATGTGGCGCCAGAAGCGTCCTGTGACTCTTCCAGCGACGTAGATGTCTTGCGATTGTCGATCGTGCACAAAATCGTTGTGATCCTGTGCGGTGTCGGTTTCTCTTTCACACCAAAACGGTAAATTCCGGCGGTTTTGTGCGGCACCGCTCGACACTTAAAACACTACTCGTGACCTTAAGGTCACATGACAGCAACTTTACTATTGTGCTAAGGCTCCCCTTCCTTGCCTCCATCCTATATTACTAATTATTAAAAACCTTGAATCTCCAAATTTGGAGAATTAAATGTGATCAGTACCTTATATCTCCATATTATAGTGAAAATGATAGAAGTTTTTAATTAGAAAGTGGACAAAAGTGGCTGCCATATCTTTTCAATCCCTTGTAGGCGCATAAAATACTTACATGATGCTTTTCACCTGTAACCAAGATAGATAGTTATTCATATACCAAATTGCTTGGGTGGAAATATATATATATATATATATATATATCAGTTTTAGTTTACTTTTCTCTCATCTTAGATTTATACACACAAAACCTCTCTTTAAGCTATTAAGAGCAAAGTGTGAGTATGCTGCACCTGTCTGGTTAATCTTGACATTTGAACACCATCCTTCTTTGTGATTTTGACTAACTGAGTTGCTGCATGACAAGTTGCTTATCATTAAAGCCTAAAGTCCTGCTTGCATTGACATTGATCTTTCAAGTTGAAGAATCAAATTTGAGATAGCATCTGATCATCTATGTTAGTCTGTTCTAGTGTTTCTCTATGCCCTTTTTGTTATTTGCTAGCTTATTTTTGTTCATTGCATTTTTTTCCTATTTATTATGAAGGTTAAAACAGTGAGTCTCTTTGGGGAAGTTTGGGGTATAGGTCCTGCTACAGCTCTTAAATTATATGAAAAGGGACATCATACACTTGATGATCTAAAACAAGATGATTCCTTGTCAACTGCCCAGAAGATAGGTCTGAAGTACTTTGATGATATCAAGAAAAGAATTCCGCAGCTTGAGGTGCTAAATTTATAAGTTTTCTGATTTTTAGACCTAACTTTTTTCTCATGATTTTTTTTAAATCTAGGTTAAAGATATGGTGATGCTTTTACAAAAAGCTGGTCAGGAACTTCTGCCTGGGGTGAGCATATTTGATACATAACATTTAGTGTGTATTTAATCTGTGTAGATATGTGTATTTGTATCTCTAGAGGAATGAACTTTTGTCTGAAAATAATTATTTCCTAATTTAGAACCCTCTTTATTGGATCATGGAGCATGTAAAATGTCTAACATTGTATCGACAATTTTGTGTGTTCATGTGAAGTCTTGGCATCCATAATATGAGGAAAATAACATTGAAGGTACAGATATGATATACACTTCAGTGCTTAGAACCAACCACTCCATAAATTCCTCCAATAATATTTATGTCAGTTGAATAGAACGTAGATGGACAAGCAGGAGACAATGGAATAAAGGGTGGAGAGATGAGGTTGTTCACCATCACTTAAAATCAAACTTGTTTTATGTTCATACTCTGTAAAGATGGACAAGCTCTTGATAAAGCTTTATTTCTATGTATGGTTATATAAACTGTTGATATTTCTTAATGCTCTATTTAAAAAAACCTGCCTTAAGAAACATGGTTCATTTGCAACCAATGATTTGGTTATCAAATTTTGTTATCTTGGCACTACTGCTATATTTTTGTTCTAAACTTTAGTTGTCAGTTCTATCTTTGGAAGTTCTTCAAATTTCTCTATAGGCTGATTTTGGAAAATTATTTAGAAATTGCAACTAAGAAATTAAAACTTAAATCATCTATTGCATCAATGGAAAGACAAATAACAGAAATTGCAACCAAGGAATTAAAACTTGATTTGGTTGAGATCCTAGCATTAACATCAGAAATATTGGAAATTTAAAAAATGCAACTAAGAGATTAAAACTTAAATCATCTATTGTATCAACTGAAGGACAAATAACAAAAATTGCAACCAAGGAATTAAAACTTGATATGGAAGAAATCCTAGCAACAACGTCAGAAATATAGGAAAATTATTTGAAAATTGCAACTAAGAAATTAAAATTTGAATAATTTATTATCAAAGAAAGGTGAAACAACAGAAATTGCAACCAAAGGTAAACTTGATATGGAAGAAATCGTAGCATTAATGGCTGAAATTTTGGAAAGTTATTTTGATACTAAGTAGTCTATCTTGATGAAATACATACTTTAAGGGAGGAGCTTCAGAATAATATTTACAAGAAGATCGCAGATACCGACGTGGGTTATACAAAAGTACCTTGCTCTGAGACTGAAAAAAAATTGTATTAGTTCAAAATTTCTCTAATATATGAGATTATATCACCTTTTATAGATTGATAACACAATTTATTCTTCCTTTTCAAAATAAAACTAATCATCCCAATAAAAAGATTTTTCTAAAAAATTAAGTAATCTTTTATGGAAACTCGATATTATAAAGCTATGATATGTCATAATATATCAAATATTTTCAACCTAATTTTAGGAATATACACGGTCATGTTTCCCACAATAAACAACCAAAAGAGTTTTGTTAAATTATGTTATGGAGTTTAGTGAGTGTGCCTTGTTCATCGTTACTTCAATGGTGGTTTTTCCTTCTTGTTTTCAAATTTTATAAAATACAAAAATTGAAGATGTTGAATTACTAGACAAACACTCCAATATGAGAAGTTGTGACATAATGAGGCGAGTCTAGACTTGGATTTATTCTTTCTCAATTTTGCCTAATCATTCTAGATGAATGTTGGACTTGTCAATTTAATCGTTCTCTTATATGCATAGTGGGGTGTTATAGTTAATATGAGAGCTGATCAAGTCCTAGGTTTGGTAGGGTCTTCAATTGGAAATGCTTGTCTAGTGGTTAGTGGTGGCAGTAAATCACAGTCTTAGGTTATAGGGGGGTGTTATAGTTAATATGAGAGCTGGTCAAGTCCTAGGTTTGGTAGGGTCTTCTATTGGAAATGATTGTCTAGTGGTTAGTGGTGGCAGTAAATCACAGTCTTAGGTTATATTCACTCTTCAATTTTACTTAATATTCATTCCTAAGTGAAGCATTTTGATGTTGCAGGTGATTATTGTTTGTGGAGGATCATATAGACGTGGGAAAGCATCTTGTGGTGACTTGGACATTGTAATTACACATCCTGATGGTGAAAGGTACTATATTGAATACCAATAAATTTATTCTGTATAACTTGGCTGAAATCTGTATCCTGTCTAAATCAGGCCAAATATGATGCAAGAATTGGACCATAACTGGTGCATGAGTACTATTAGGGACCAATATTCTTTTAAATTTTTTCAAACAGAATTGTCTTTCCTATCATGTCTGATGTTTGTAGTGTTTTTGAAAATGGAGCACAATTAGATTCAATATAAATTTTCATTTCCAAAGGACTCTATTTGTTCTGTGTAATCACAATTTAGACACCATTGAAGATGACTCCAAGTCACTAGTTCATTAGTTTGATGATTTGATTTGTGCACACATGTACAATCACAATTTAATCACCATTGAAGATGACTCCAAATCACTGGTTTGATGATTTGATTTTTAGTTTAGAAATGAAACCTGGAAGCCTTCAGGCCACTAGTTCGTTGCATGAACTGGATGGATGGATTGATCAAATTGCATACCCCACACACAAGTATAATCACAATTTAATCTCTAGTTCATTGGGTCGATGATTTGATTTTTATTTGAATTCAAATCAGAAGACCTAGTTTGAGCCACTAGTTTGTTGGATGAATTAGTGGATGTATTGGTTGAATTGCATATCAAATCGAGAATTGACTCAAAGAAGCTAATTGGTTAAACTGACCTTGATTGACCAACGTAATTGCATAACAATCACGACAATCATAAAAATATTTTAGTTTTAGAAACTATAAAGTAACTATTAATAAATAATAATAATGAAGCAATTGTTAAATGTGTACATGTAGTTGCCTTCTACCAATTATATTTGTATGAACAAAATCCGATAATACAATTGCTAATTTTTGCAATGATTAATGAACATGAGATTATAAATGAAAAGAAAAGCAAGAGAGCATGAAAAGACCTTATTGCATCTTGTAGGGGTTGTACACATTAACTATTTGAGACACTAACAAGCGGTATTGGATGTTCGTTAGAGGTAGATGAAAGTAGAAGGTAAACAATTGAAGGGTGTGGGATGATGGTGTTAAGATTGTTGGAGAAACATGGTAGAAGGGGAAGATAACTCCGACCACTAGTTCATTGTGTCAATGATTTGATTTTTAGCCAAATTCAAATCCGAAGACCTTTGGGTTTGGACCACTAGTTTGTTGAATGAACTAGTGGATGCAAGAGGTTGGTTCCGTGACTTGAACCAATGGCATCTAAGTCACATAGCAGCAACTTTAGATTTGCGCAAAGGAATCATAATTATATCTTAGATTTTAGACTAAAAAGTAACTATTAATAAATAATAATAATAATGAAGCAATTGTTAAATGTGTACATGTATTTGGCATCTACCAATTATATCTTTGTATAAAAAAAATCCAATAATACAATTGCTACTGCAATAATCAATGAACATGAGATTATAAATGAAAAGGAAAAGTAAGAGAGAATGAAAAGACCTTATTGCATCTTGTCGGGGTTATAGGCATTAGTTATTTGAGATTTGGGGTAGTTAGAGTTGGTCCTGTTGGTTGCTCATCAAAAGTAGATGAAAGTCGAAGGTAAACAATTGAAGGGTGTGGGATGATGGTGCCCGACTCCAAGTAACTAGTTCATTGGGTCGATGATTTGATTTATAGTCAAATTCGACCTTCGGCTTTAGGCCACTAGTTTGTTGGATGAACGAGTGGATG
Source organism: Kaempferia galanga (assembly GCA_037974795.1). Taxonomy (NCBI): domain Eukaryota; kingdom Viridiplantae; phylum Streptophyta; class Magnoliopsida; order Zingiberales; family Zingiberaceae; genus Kaempferia; species Kaempferia galanga. The sequence goes on along the minus strand of JBBPFP010000067.1, from coordinate 2,153,829 downwards.
CATTCATCAAATTGCATACCAAACCAAGAACTGACTGCATAACTATCACAACAATAATAAATACATCTTAGTTTTAGAAACTAAAAAGTAACTATTAATAAATAATAATAATGAATAATTGTTAAATGTGTGCATGTAGTTGCCATCTACCAATTATATCTGTATGAAGAAAATCTGATAATACAATTTGCTAATTTCTGCAATAATTAATGAACATGAGATTATAAATGAAAAAGAAAAGCAAGAAAAAAATAAAAAGAACTTATTGCAACTTGCAAGGGTTTTAAGCATTAGTTAGTTAAGATTTGGGGTAGTTAGAGTTGTGGTCGACAATCCTTGTTGGTTGTTAGCTAGAGGTAGGTGAAAGTTTGTTGAGACCCGTGGCTAGGGATCGCGTAATGGGATGGTTTACCAGCTGTCAGCAGGATCAATCTATCTTGGTTTTTCGACCTTCATGCCCTATGGTGGTAGGGGGATTTGAGGCTCGAGGAAATTAGAGAACCTCTCAATCTATGGATTTGATTTCTTTTTGTAAACTCAATGATTATCTTTATTGTATTATTGCAGCCATTTAAATACAACTAGGACATTCTTCTCGACGAAGGAAGAAACCATTGAATAAGAAAGGTTTATTCTTACCAAAAATAAAAAGATACTAGACTTAATTCTACTTAAAATAAAAGATACTTAACTCAAATAAAATCAATTACTATAGCAGAATCAATTCTCTTGATATGCACCATTCTTCTAAATCTGCCATGTGTGTTGTTAGTACTAGCCCTAAGAGCCAATTATGAGATGATTAAGCTTATTGGGTTCATACGATAAACCATTAGGCTAATGGGTTAAGTCTAATTTAGAATAGACCTTTTAAGTTAGACCCATTAAGCTAGATTCAACTTAGGCCCATTGGATTCGACTCAAGCTAGTTTCATTTGAGTTAGACTCAAATTAAAGGAGGAATAATGATAATTAATTGAGAATTAATCATGAAAATAAGAGAGAAAGATGAAAAGTCAAAACCCTTTCATATTCATGGGATGAATATAAAAGGGTTTTACTTGAATAATGATGATTAATTGAGAATTAGTCATACATTTAAAAGAGAAAAAGGAAAAGTCAAAAACCTTTCATATTCATGGGATGAATATAAAAGGCTTTTACTTGTATTTTGTAAAAAAGACTTTTAGTCTTCATCTTCTTCCTCTTCTTCTCTTCTCTTCCTTGGCTGAACACAATAAGAGGGATTCATTTTATTCTTTGTCTGAACAACAAAAGAGGCTAGCATCTCTTAGTTGTTCTTCTCCAAATCATGAGTTTGTGAGACGGACGGAACGTATTCGTGTGGATACCATAGAGGCGTGAACACTTGATCATGCTAAGATCCAAGAAGATCAAAAGAAGGTTACTGTCGGGATTTCAAAGGGCACGCAACAAAGGTAGTAACTTATTCTATGTGATAGAGTAGTAACAACTTAGATATGAGTTTCCTTTGTATGGATATTCTGAAAGGACTACATGTTTTATTTTTCCGCTGCGCATTTCTTCGTATTTAGCGATGTAGTTCCTAACATAAATATCTTTCCGAGGAAAGCTACCGTTAGAATTTCCTAATGATTTAGGAATTTAGGATATTGTTGGTACAATAACTAGCGAGGAGGTCCATAGGTCAGGAGAATAACTTTTTGACGAATGATTTATTGGTAAAAAATCTTCAAATTATTTTTAGAATTGCTTTTTGATATATGTCAAAGGGGGAGATGAAAGGATTTAAGTTAGAAAACTTTATGTGTTTTGGCATAAGACATGTGAGTTAACCTAACTTAAATAGATTGTTAAACAACATTGGTGCAATTGACTTCTAGTTTACGGTTTGGATATTTGATCAATATATTGGTGCGAAGATGAGTGTTGCTCTATTCGGGCTTCCAAAAGTGTTTAACTCTTATAAAAAATTAATTTCTTGTATTGTTATATTTTTCTACACCTTTTGTATCGTGTTATTATTGTAAAGACAGATTTTGTAAGAGATTTATCTACCTTCATAGGATTTTCAGAAATAAGAAAGATAGTGACTTAACGCTCAAGGCATAGGTCATGGAATAGGAATCCTGGATTTACCGAACCATATAAATCCTAGTATTCTTATTTTGGTTTCTTTTTATTATTTCCACTATGTAATAAATTGTAGCCAATCACGATGATGCACTATTCACGCCTCCCTCTTCAGTCATATAAAACTTTTAAAATAAGCAATAGTGAAGAAAATAGTAAGCGAAAGTCAAGAATGAAGCTTTCAACTTGTATTGATAGCTTCATAAAAAAAAGAAAAGAAACATCTATGAAATAATTAAAGTGAGAGAGAAAAATAAAAGATCTTACTTGAATAAGATGCCTTAATCATTTACACTAATTGCTAGTAGTCACCCGTGATTTATCTCCTCCGTGTTGGCCCAGAGACAGGTTAGCGGCGGCACTGAGGGTGAGCGAATCACCTTTTGCCACATTAACTTGATAGGGTAAGGATGAAGAAATAAAGAAACCCTAAAGAGGTTTTTTCATTCATTTTTATGATAGTTTAATAACCCACTAATCTTAGGAAACTTAATTATGTTAAAAGAATATAAAATTTTAAATTTTCTTGAATAATTCAAAATTTAGAAGTAGAATAGGTGTTAAATGTGATGCAAAATAGGAAATTAATTGGACCAAATGATATTCCAATAGAGGTAGAAGTACCTAAGGAAGTAAGGTATTAAATAACTTACTAAGTTATTAAACGCTATATTGAAAATGAAGAAAATGTCTTATTAGTCGAGGATAAATACTCTAGTATATTGTATAAAAATAAAGGACCTACAAAATTATGTGAATTATAGAGCATTAAGCTAATAAGTCATACCATAATACTCTAGGAAAGAGAGGGAATAAATTAAGGAAAGAGAAGTAAGACTTTCACATGGCATTTATCAACTTAAAAAACTTATGATAGTGTCCCAAGGAAAATTGTGGAGAATTCTAGAAAAGAAAGTTGGTAGCATAACCTATATTAAAACAATTAAAAATATATAAGAATGTAATGATAAGAGTGAAAGACTACAGGAGAAAATATTTCCATCAAAAATTAACTCCTAGTTCAAACCCTTTTAAACTAATGTGAATGAACTCACTAGATATATCCATGACACGTTCTCATGTTGTTTATAGATGACATTATTTTGGCTAATAAGACATGAAAAAATAAATGTTAAACTTGAATTTTAATGGGAAATACTAAAAGTAAAGTTTTAGACTTAATAAAGTATAAAATTTAACTAATAGTATTATATGTAGGAAGATAATTGCAAAGATATGAGATGATGAGTTACCTATAGTTGAGACCTTTAATTATTTAAGATCATTTTTGTAAAAAGATAAATGGGTTGATAATATGTTTTATACAAGATAAATGGGTTGATACAAGTAAGATGGTTAAAATGAGGAGCGTCGGGTGTTCTTTATGATAACAAAGTATTTTTAAAGTTTAAAGGGATGTTCTACAAAACGGTTAAAGCAATTATGTTATATGAAGCTAAATGTTAGATTGTATAGCGAGCAAACAAGAAAAAGACAAGTCGCAAAGATGAGTTAAAGTGGATATGGATATACGAGAATAGGCATGATAAAAAACGAGCACATTAGTGAGAAAATCAAGATCCAAGAAATGCGTTTAAAATAATATGGGCATGTACTTGAGCATCCAATAAATATCTAGGCAAAGCGAGACCATGACAAATACTCACATAAATAAAAGGAGAGAGATCAAAGAAGACATGGTTAGCAATGTTGAAGCAAGATAAAATTCATTTAAATAAAGTTAATCGTGCCTACTAGCACAGGAGAATCCATATAGTACCTCATTTAATGGGATAAAGACTTAATTATTGTTGTTGTATATTTATATGTATAAAGTTAAGTTTAGGGATTATATCAAACTAAGTATACAATGTAAACTTAAAGTTAAAGGATTTATCAAATTTACACTATTAAATTTTCTACATAAGAATAACTCAGTTATTCCTTTTTTCTATTTCTTCATTTTTAAGGAAAAGGAAGAAATCAATACACCTTAATCGCCACAAATTGAAAATCTATGTATGTTAAAAAAAAAACATAAGTTTGTGTTATGTAGAAGATGGTAGCGAAATCCAATTCCTAGAAAGGTGGGCATGAATAAAAAGAAACTTATGTCCTTGTTGATAAAAAAAAGCAAATTTCTACCATTAGAAAAAGCAAAGTTGAATAAAATCATCTTAACTCCTTACTCATATTGGATGAGGTGAGCCCCAATGGTTAGATAAGATGGTTTTAAATGTTTATGCATCCAACATAAAAAATTCTTGTTTATCAAGAACACAAACATTGTACGTAAAAGGGTTTTAATTTGAGTGAAGCATCAAGGTCAGCAACATTCATCTCTCAAATCCCATATGTTTTAAGAGATTGTTGGGCTAGGTGAGTTAATTGTGCTCCAAAACTAACTAATCGCATTTTCAACTTGCTTTGAGCTAGACAAGTTGGATTGACAATTGCTCCACCTGACATGCTCAAGTAATATGAATCCAAATTGCATGGTGAGAAATTCAAAATGACCATGATGGCTCCAAGGCATTCTCCATGTCCTTAGGATGCAAAAATGTATGATTATATCATGAACATGGCCAAAGTTTTCTGAAGAATATAGTTACATGCAACTCATCATGTAATTCATCAAAGATAGGCAAGCCTTTCTTTGGTGAAGTCAGAATTTAAGGCACAGCAGTCAACAAACGTCAAAGAATTATCTTTCTTCATAACAAGCAACATAGAAAATGGGACAAATGCTTCATCTAATAATTGTTCCATGTACATTCTTCACAAAACATGGGCCACATTCAGGATATCATCAAATTTTTATGCACTCTAAGGACATGGTGAATGGCAAAAGTGTTTCAAATGGTTATTTCGAGTTTCTTGTCATGCCATTTGAACCAAAAAATGCTCCATCCACTTTCACAATCTTTGATGGAAACTACTTTTCACAAATCTGTGTTGAACTTCTTTCATCATTTAATGGTATGTAGCAAATCAAGACATGAGAATTTGTTACCTCAAAATGATTTTCTCATCTTACAACAGTGACAATTTTTTGAAAAAAATCAAATAGCATTTTTTTCAAAACGGCAGATAGTACATTTGGGTAACATATCATTTCTACCCACAGCAACTTATCATTTCTGCACAAGGTGTTATGTTTGATTCAGATAAATTCAAACAGTTTGCAAGGTGGCCACAACCCACAACCACTACTTCTTTGTGTGGTTTTCTTGGGTTGGCTGGTTATGAGTGAAAAATCATTCAGGACATAACACCATTGCAGCCTTTGCCTTCCATGTTTTGCAAGAATTATATCAATAGGACAAAAAATTCACTTGAAGCCTTTCAACAACTCAAGCATGTCAGTGATAACCAATAAACTACAGCAGCTTAATTGCCTCTATAATTGATTCTAATAAAGGTTGTATATACTATCATGAAGGAGATTTAGGCTGCCATGTTTAGGTTCAATTACCTCAATAAAATATTGTAATTGATTCCCTAATAAAGGCTGCACATACTCTCATAAATAGGATATTTAGGTTACCATATTTAGGTTCCTAGAATTGCTCCATATATTTATTTTCCATATATAGTTCGCAGTCTTATATAATGAAAGACCTCTAAAGAGAAGACAATTTTGAGACCAATTTATCATGATATCAGAGCCAACATCAAAGAAATCTTAGCATTATTAGTCATAGCCTTAGTGATTATGGAGAAGTGTCAAATTATGCTGCATGGGTGTTTCAGTTGAAGACATTTCTTAAGGGTAAGGAGCTGTGGGGTCATAGAGATGGCAGGACCAAAACAGCTACTGGATAGCTTGGGTGGCTAAAGGTAATCAAATCATGAACTGGATTCTTGTTTCTATGGAGCCACATCTAATTCTTTCTTTATGCCACCATAAGTCTGCAAAGGGAATGTGGGATTATCTCCAGCAGATCTATAATCAAGATAACAATGCAGGGCGTTTTGAACTTGAGTTAGTCATTGCTAGCTATACTCAAGGGGATCTATAATTCAAGAATATTATTCTGGTTTTCTAACTTTGTGGAATGACTATGCAGATCTTGTTATACCTAAGGTCTCTGCAGAAGGTGTGGAGGCAGTACAACAAGTACATAAAATAGTCAAAGAGATCAATTTCTAATGAGACTGCCTAAATTTGAATCTGTGCGTGCCTCTATTAAATAGAGATCTTATTCCAACTTTGGACATCTGTTTTGGTGAACTCTTGCATGAAGAACAATGGATCAATACTTAGACAACATGGAGCAGACTTTATTTCTAATAATGTTTCAGTTGCTTATGCTGCATATGGCAAGGGAAAAGGGAAAGGACGAGACATGAGCACAACACAGTGTTATAGCTGTAAAAAAAAATACGGCCATATTGCACCTCCCGATGCTGAGAAATTTTGTAACTATTGCAAGCAATCTGGGCACATAATTAAAGAGTGTCCTACTCGTCCTCCTCACTCCAACAAAGTCTATGGGGCCGCCAGTCCACTTACCTGCCCAGCTTAACCGTGGTTTACTCCCTCTGAAATCCTGTGGGGTCGGGTTCAGGGGGCCGCTGGGGTGGCGGTTCCACCTTTTGCCCCAATATTGTTGTTACTACTAGTGTTTTACAACCTGTTATCTCAGATGCTGCTACAACAACTCCTTCTGCCCTACAGCCTACAGAACCTCCTCTAACTCAAGAGTCAGTGGAAATGATTGTGCAAGCATTTTCAGCACTTGGACTTCAAGGTACTGATTCTGTATCTGCTTTGTGGATTGTAGACTACCTCTAATCATATGATTAATTCTTCTCATGGATTAAATAATATCATAGTGATCTACCTATTGCAGCAATGGGTGATGTATCTTCTTCCTTTAAGGATGTTTTTGCATCACCTAATCTCTCTGTGAAGTGTGAAATTAGCATCTGTTGGTCAACTTGTGGATCAAAATTGTGATGTTTATTTTACTCATAATAGTTGTGTTGTGCAGGATTGGATGTCAAGGCAGTTGATAGCGAAGGGGCCTAAGCATGGACGTTTGTTCTTTTGCAATTACCTATACCTCACAGTTTTTCTCATCCTTTGTCCAAGCTTTATTTTGTAACGAGTCTAGAGTGTCCAATGAAGTCTAGCATAAGCGTCTTAGTCATCATAACACTAGGATTCTTCCTCGTTTATTGAAATCCGATCTATTACATAAGAGTGCATTCTTGATCTTGAAGCTAATAAGACTTGGGAAATGGTTGATTGTCCTACTGGTGTAACTCAACTTGGTTGTAAATGAGTTTATTCCGTTAAGGTCAAGTCTGATGGGAGTTTCTATAGGTACAAATTCCGCCTAGTTGCTCTCGGCAATAATCAAGAATATGAAGTTAATTGTGATCTAAAACAGATGCCCCACGCATGGTATGAGAAATTCACTTCTACCTTACTCAAGTTTGCTTTTCTAAAAAGCAAGTTTGATGCATCTTTATTCCTTCACAAGATTGAGCGGTATTGTCGTTCTTTTAGTATATGTTGATGATATGATATCACGGGTATTGATTTAGTTCGTATCTCTCAACTAAAGTAGGACTCTTTCCACATAAAAGATTTGGGCTCTCTCCCATATTGTCTTGTTATAGAAGATTAATGTCGGTTCCCATGGTAGTTTTTTTGTCACAACACAAATATGCTCAGGACTTGGTGGTAGCCCAAGATTCCATTCCCCTTGATACTCCGATGGAGCTTAATCTCAAGCCGAAAAAGAAGAGGGTGACTTATTATCAAATTCTGCAACCTATTGAAATCTTGTTGACTATTTCTAGACCTGATATCTCTTATGCAGTACAACAAGTTAGTCAGTTCCAAACTTCTCCTAGGCATCTACACATGGCTATAGTTCGTAGAATCATTAGCTATGTCCATGGCACAGCATGGACTTTTTTTTATCCTGCTTCTACTTCACTTGATCTTGTAGCATATAGTGATGTTGATTAGCAGGGCGTAGTGATACAAGGCGTTCTACAATAGGATGGTGTATGTTTTTTGGACCATCTCTTATTTCCCGGAAAAGTAAGAAACGAGATCGTGTATCTAATTCCTCAACTGAGTCTGAATCTAGAGTTATAGCCCAAGCTTGTGCATAAATCCACTGGCTCCGTGGTGTATAAGTTAAGCTTGGTTTTCTACTATAGAACCCTCCTCTTCATGCAGATAATACTAGTGTCATTCACATTTCTACCAATTCCATCTTCCATGAACATACTAAACATATCGAGGTTAATTGTTACTTCATCTGTGAGGCTTACAAAGCTTGGATCATTTCTCTTCCTCATGTGTCTACCAATCTTCAGGTGACAGATATTTTTACTAAGGCTCTTACACGACCAAGACATAAATTTCTTAATGACAAATTGATGCTTGTGGATCACCTGCATCAATTTAAGGGGAGATGTCAGTAATAGGATATAAATTATAGAGCTTATTTACCTCTATAATTGATTCCTAATAAAGGTCCTATATACTCTCATAAACTAGAGATTTAGGTTACTATATTTAGGTTTAATTACCTTATAAAATGTTGTAATTGATTCTCTAAAAAAGGCTTTATATACTCTCATAAATTGGAGATTTAGGTTACCATATTTAGATTTCTAGAATTACTCCATGTATGTGACCGTCACTTGTAGAGAAACTCTCCCGAGAGATCAACCGTCTAATCTTCAATCGAATACCCGTTAGTTCAGCATCAACAATCCCTAATCTCCATTATCCAAGCTCCTGTTTC
>JBBPFP010000067.1:2133530-2144838 GCA_037974795.1 Kaempferia galanga | reverse complement strand
TATCGCATTTTCAAAGACTTTTAATTTATTTTTAGTTTTTGAATAATTTACTGCTTATCAAAGAAAATTTACTTATCCACATTTGGATTCTCAAAGACATTTTTAAAGACTTTTAATAGATTATTAGTCCTTATGTTTATTAAGTTTTTTTTCATAAAGCGTGCGCTTCGCTTTGCGCCTTAGGCCCCAAAACCCTTGAGCGCTTTTTTGCGCTTCGCGCTTGTGACAACTATGAGCCAGAGTATAAGAACCAAAGGCTTCTTTTTTGCCACTATCTTCCCAGCAATTCTGCTAGTCTGAGAGTTCCAAGTCAATCAACCAAACTTTCCATAAATCCTTCCCTTTCTCTAGAACCCTGCTCTTCGGCTTCCAGGTGTGTTACTCTCTATCTCTTAAATTAAGATTGATATTTACATCCCCAACAAATTAGAAAGAGTGAAAATCATATCTATTGAATTCTGCTACAATGGTTGATTCGAACTGCATTGCAACTTACCATAATGCAATAGATTACAATTCAGTATTATGTATAAGATTAATGTCCTAAGCAAGAACCATTTTATGGAATAACAGTTGAAAATAAATAGGTAAAAGCCGAGCCGAACTCAAGCCAGCCTAGGCTCGAACTCTACTCGACTCGATTTATACGGGCTCACCTCGAGCGAGCTCGAGCCTATAGAATTGAGCTCAAGCTCGAGCTGGATTTTTTTAATAAATAAATTAATATATATTATATATTATAAAAATATATATTATTACCAGCTCGTTTGACTCGAAGAGCCACCAAGCTAGTAATAATTAGGCTCAAGCTTGGCTCGAATTTTGATCGAGCCGCACATGAACGGCTTGGCTCCTTTGCACCCCTAAGACAACGGTGACCAAAGAGTTACTTCACAAGATTAATAGAAAAGAATCTTCTGTTTCCCACTATCAGGGGGTTCTTGGTAAAACAAATACAAATAGTAGATCACCCAGACAATTCTTTCCAAAATTCAAAACTGAGGGAACAATTGATTACCTATTATTAAACAATATATAAGAAAAACATCACGTTGCTATAATATATTAGAATTTTGTGCACACTGGGTTTAAAATAAACATGTTTCAGAATGAAAAGCAGTACAGGTTCAATGCTTTTCTAAGCTTTAAGATATCATTAATTGAATTTAAACAAAATCAATATTACTCAGAATAGGACATTATTAGTATGAAGTTACCACCAAGTGGTGTAAAATACTAAAAACCCCATATTACTGGGAAAAATGCTTTGCAGGTATATGTTAAAGTCTTAGCATCTTATAATTGCTGAGCAATTAATCTGTCGATTCTTTAACATTCTAGTTATTATCACCCATTCTCAAATCATTTTATGATTTTAAACGTTTTTCTAAAAGAATATAGATCAATTATCCGAGTGTGTGCTTATAAGGTTTTTGCATCTCAAACTTTTAAATGGACACCTAGGGTTCTATTGTTATTCATTATGATGAGGTTGTAATCCAACTTATATAGAACCCAAGCCTAATAATTAAATGATTAATACACAGGAGCAGTGGGATAAATATCTCGTGTCAAGCTTGCCTTGCAGTGCATAAACATAAACTAATTCCAACCAAGTGGCCTGGTAAAAAATATCCTTTTGGCATGTTTAATTTCTTATGAAACACTGAATTGCTTGTAAGTATAAGTGATTGTTTGACTGTTGCAATGCATATTCACTGATCCAACTTGAAAACTCGAGATCTTCAAGTAAACACTTAAGCTACAGTAATTTACGAGTTGTGTTTAAGTTTTGGATTATGCTTCGGTATGAGAGCAACATACAGTGGCTTTATTTCATGTTGTTTGAAGTTGCAAAGTTGCTTCCAATATAAGTGTAAAATCTTGAAGAGGATCCTCTATTAATAACAAAACCAGCATAATAGCACTAGAAAATGCTACAATATTCAGTATGCACCTCCTATAGAGCAAATTCTAGAGACCACTCTGATTTAATATAAACATTTTAAAATTTCTTTATATGATATCTCTTATGTTTCCGCATCAATTGACTTGAACCCAGCTGGTAATAGAGATATTTGGCCTACCAAATATAAAATAGATGAGCTTCTGCATTTCTTTGATAATGTAAACAGGCTTTAAGATCATCACTGCCTTTAAACCATAGAGCATGGTGCATTAAAAGCAATGTATCTACCTACAAATTTGCATCCAAGTAGGCTTATTTCTTTCAAAATATCAACAGATACTTTTCCTCCAAGGAAGATATTGTTCAAACCTATAAGCAGCTTCAATTTTTGCAGAGCCTTACATGTCACCACTAAGCTTCAACTCCTCAAATCTTCTGATATCTAGGCAAGACTAGGATTAGGATTAGGATTAGGATCCAAGCCCAAATACCATAATGAACTAGACCAAACTGATAAAACTACATCCACGAGTACATGAATGAACCCACATACTGATATTTGACAAGCCCATGTGCCTAGCACAAGAATTTTGTTTTGAAATACATAAGATAAACAAATGAATGGATAAGATGATAATTTCCTTGGCACGGATTGTGGTTGGTTCTAGTTAGGGCATTTGAAGGAAATCCAACAACTAGATAGTCGGGTCCATCAGACTCAAGGTCACTATCAACTATAGATCCTAGAATCAAAATGAATACAATTCAATGATTTTGCAATTGCTAATCGATGAGTTCTAGGAAATCGAGGAACAAAAAAAAATATAATGAATGTGTAGAAAAAAAAAATTAGCCTTTAATAAAGCATGTGAACCATCTAATTATAGAAATAAGTGAAAGATGAAGCGTGAAAATAACAAATGAAAAGAAATTAAGCAACAATCAAAGTTTAGATTGTACCAGGGAAGTGGTACCAAAAGTGATAACGTTACTAATAAGCTTTGATAGATTAGTAGCATTCTAAGAAATGTTCTAAAATGCACCCTAGGCAGCTGCCTAGGCGCTCAGCGACAGCCTAGGCACCGCCTAGGTGCTCGGCGGCCGACACCCGCACCAGAAAGGTGCTGGCGACCAGCCTAGGCGGGCAGAGCTGGGCGCCTAGTGCCGCAGAAATTTTGGGGCTTATTAATTTATTTTTTGTCATTTAAAACCCTAAATCCTCAATGTCACAAAAAAATCTTAATGAGCAAAAGGACCTATCCACAATGTATCAAAATTCCACTATAAAATTTTCAGCCGTAAGCAAGTCATGCGACAGTTATGATATATCCTAGGTCAATGGGCTCGACTAATGTAAACTTTAACTAATGACAAGAATAAAAGTGCATAATTAATCTAAAATACCACACTAGTGTCAGCATAATAACAGCATATATAGACAACACTTAAATTACCATATAAGCAATTACCACAAAAAGTAGATTATGAGGCGATCAACATGGCACACATGATCAATGAATCCCGAAATTCATGAGGGTAACACAAGCAATTACGACCAAACAAGCAAATAAGGTAACAATAACTTCTCACAATATACATATATCAATCTACAATAACCTCCTTGTTATAAGTTCTCCCAATTCAACAAGAAAGGAAAAAACAGCCTACCTACACTGTGATTTACTAAAAAATACAAGGGATAGGCTATTGTAGGTGGACAAAGAAACTTCCTTTGCCGTTACTGTCATTCAATCACCTATAGCTGCTAGACCGAGAATAGCAAAAGAGATCATCTAAACAAATCATACATGCAAGCATTCCTACCACAAGAAAACATAAAAGGGGCATAAGCTTCTTACCTCTGTGAATGCACCACGTGGCTGACAAAGAAACGGAAGTAGCAAACCGCAAGATAGCGAAGGGTGAAACTCATTGTCAATGTAGAATTGTAAATACTTGACTCCTATTGCTTAAGGAGAAAAATCAAGGTTGTTGCTTCTCCAAGGAGGTGTGGAAAGATATCCCCCATTGTCAAAGACAAAACTACAAGCAACAATGCAGTGACACAAGTCACCAACTACAAAAGGCAAGTGTCGACAGGTGCATAGTAGATTGTGGGAGGTAAGGAGTTCCCGTGTTCCAAGTGGCAATGGCTGGTGGTTGGACAATCATGAAGTATTGTAGAACAAGTAGTGGTGTGCAACTAGTAAGGTGACAGTACTAGCAATGTAGACAAGCAAACGATAGCAAGAGGGCTTTTGAGGGTGATGGAGTTGTGCCAAGTAGAGAAGAGGCAGGAGGAGAAAATTATTATGTAACCAAACCCTAACTTGACCCATCCAACTGAACCTATACAATTTGGTTCATCCTTGTTCAAACTCATTTCAGCCACAAAATCTCCTATTTAAGTCTAGTTTGAGTCTAAGGTGAAAATAGTTCCTTCTACACCTGATCCCACCCTTAGCCAATCTAACCCAAATTTTGATCAAAAAATACCTAAATCATGCTCTGCAGTTACACTCGGTCATAAAACCCTTATTTTGACACATGCCTAAACTCTAAATAAACTCTGTGATATAACAATTTAGGCTGGAATCAAACATAAAAATTACTTTAAAAATGATACCGGAGATGTAGATCCTTTACCCATGTCAAATACTCATGCATGATGATATTGAAAATAACTCTTATCAGTTATCTCTCCACAATTCATTAGCTTTATAACTCATATCCAATTTCTCAGCGTACATAGGCTTGTTATTAGCCAATTCAAAATCCAACTTGTTCTGATAAGTCCATAAACTGTGTTCTCATGACAGATAGGATTACTATTGTATGATTCAGTTCCAACATAATGTGATAGGAGTTAGCCTAGTTCAAAAAAGTGTGTGAAAAGGTATGTAAACTCCAAATACTACTTTACTAAAATTGACATTCATAGGATTTGAGAATTATGTAAAGAAAAATGAGAAGCATTTCTTTGGTTGATAATCACTTTCATTGTCAATATTAACATTTTGAAATCTTTAGCATCACATCATTATGCTAATTAATAAACCAATAAAGAAGGTCATGCAATGAATGTTCACTCTATGTTCTAACAACTGCTTGTGCTTGGTAAGACAATCCATCGAGAAAGGAACAATTTGTATAATCTACATCATATAGTAACAAAGGTTACCTCATTAAGCTTCAGGAGTATCAAGTTTGTAACTGTAGCAGGTTTTGATTTGTCCCACCTGAAAAGTTTAATTCCATGGTCATCAAGGAAATCAAATTTGCAATAACTTGATGATGTAAATGCTAACATTAGTTCTTGATAAGCCTAGTTTCAGATTTGCTTTCAAGAATGCAACACAAAATAAATGGTGATACACATACATAAGAATGAAATATAAAACAATTATAACATTTCTTTAAGCATTGCAAATATCTTTCGTTGCTATGCTATTGTCCTCAGAGAATATCCTCCAGATATATTAACAAAACAGCCATAAGCATTGTAAACAATTTATCCAGCATGACCGTACTAAACATATTGAAATTGACAAATACTTCATTAAGGAGAAGCTGGAAAATGGAATTCTTTGCATGTCATTTGTTAATTCAGAACAGCATATGTGCTAACTAAAGGTTATTTCAAACCAAAGATTAAATCATTCATTAACAAGTTAGCCATGATCAATATCTGTGCACTAGGTTGAGTGGGTGTAAAAAATAAAAATAAATAAAACTTATTTTAGGTATTGTATTTGCTATGTTCTTATTTTTAAGGAACAATTGTTATATAGTTCCTAGGATTGTAGCATAGTTATTAAAAGTGCTCGCCTCGCTGTGCCTAAGCGAGCCTCTTGCACCTTAAAAGTGCGCCTTGTGAGAGGCACCAGGCATGCTTAAGGCGCTTGGTTTTAGGAAACCATGAAGATTCAACTATACAAATCTGAAACATCCGATGATAATGATATGATTGAGAAAGATGAAGAAGACTTTGATGATTTAGATATTTAAAATTTTTTTAAATTTAGATTATGTGTATAACATATTTATTTACTTACTAGTGAATTTTATATTTACATTATTAATATTTTATCCACTATAGTTTTGTTACGAAATAATTTAGTAGAAATCCCCTATATATATTGGAATTGTAAAAATTTATATCCGGAATGCCTTACTTTGGTAAGGCATGCACCTCACCTTGTGCATTGCGTGGCCCCACAACACTTATATGCTTTTAGGTGCATCATACCTTAAATAACTATGGATTGTGGTGATACTTTTAGAATGTATAGCCTATATAAGCTAACCTAACATATTTTGGTACTCTTGGGATTTAGAGGAAAAAAAATCTCTCTCTCTTGTGTTAACTATCTCATAGATTTTTAAGAATATTGTCTTAAATAAGAGATTATAATTATGTCAAAATGATGTAAACCTATCTAATATTGAAACTTTCATAAGTTATGGTTTAAATTAGTTGAGTAGATTTCTTTCTCTCTTGCAATTGTAATGGATAAAAAAGGCTTTTACTAGACCCAAATGGCATAGATACTAGTTCCCTATTTTTTTTAAGCATCATGGCACCATAACAAAAAGATGAGATTTATTAATCAGTTATTGTTAAGAGTATTTGCTATGGATAATAATTATCTATGTAATGGAAAAAATTGTCATAAAATTTTATCACTATTGTATCATTTAACGACTGTCCAATTGATACTATTATTAATAATTTTAGGCATAAGACATACATTTACAAATCTAGTAACAAAATTAGTCACTAAAACTTCTCTTTTTTTCAAGTTTTAGTGACACCATTTTTAAATATTAATATTCTTTTTTATAGTGCACAATACAAATTGGAGATTACACTCAATTTTGTTCTTTTCTATGGGAGAAAGATAGAGAAGCTTGGTCATGTTGTTAGGGACTGTGCACCAAACTTTGTCCATTAATCATGATAGGAAACAATGAGTTTTTTTGAGACAGAGACATGGAGTAATTTTGAAGCACAACTTATTGTTTTTTATTGTCATTATTGTCTATTAGGTTTTATAGTCCTGCAATCAAGTTTACAAAGCACGTTGGTCACAAGGAGTTCTTCCATATTTATGATGTGAATTACTTTTAGATTTTTATTTGTTGACTGGCACAATTATGTTTGTATTACATTTTCTTTCTCATTGGTTAGGGATAGCAGATGCTCCACATAGACATAATAAATTCTCTTTTATATGAAGATTTTACTGTGTCATTGATGGGTGATGGAAACCTAGAAACTTGAAAAAAATTCTCAACGTGACTAAAGAGGATAGATCCATGGCTTGTAAAGCAGGTCATATTTTTACTAATAGTCATAAATAGGTTATTGCAAAACTTGATAAGTACCTCATGAATGATATCAAAGATACAACTACTGAGAATTGAACTAATCTACAATCTAATGCAAAGAAGGAAGAGAATTTAAAATAATTTCAGACTGGCATTTCAACAATAAAAAGAAGCAAATTAAATTATAATCGAGAATAAAATGCCTGCATTAAATTACAATTTGAATTTTTTTTTTTGTTATTTGGTAATTAATATATTCTATTTAGGCAATAAATAGGAAATTAATTGGGGTATTTTCTTATCATATTTTTCCTATTTAAAATATTTATTTATGTAATTTTAGTTAGGTGAAGGGGAGCTTGGCCCAATGGTAACATTGTTGCCTCGGGTTCGAATTCTAGAAACAACCTCTTGCAAAAAAAGTAGGATAAGGTTGCGTACAATGGATCCTTCCCCGAGACCCCGCATGGCGGGAGCTTTGTGCACCGGGCTGCCCTTTGGAGGGGAGCATTGGCCCAACAGTAAAGTTGTTACCTTGTGACCTAGAGGTCATGGGTTCGAATCCTGGAAACAATCGCTTACAAAAAAGAGTAGGGTAAGAGTGCGTACAAAGGATCCTTCCCCGGGACTCTGCATGGCGGGAGCTTCGTGCACCAGGCTATCCTTTTAATTTTAGTTAGGTTTAGAAAAGGTGTTTCCTATTTAGAATATTTATTTATATAATTTAAGTTAGGTTTATAAAAGGGGTGCAGAATCATTTATTTTAATTATCTTGAATTGAATTAATAGAATTTTCACTTTTCTTCAAAAGATGAGGATAGTGTTTTATTCATCGCGCATCAATTGATATAGCTCCTTCAACTACCAACCTCTAACTCTCATGATTTCCTTCTCTTCACTGACGCAATTGGATCCTCCTCAAACTTGAATTGCCTCCATAGCTCGCCTATCCACGCCCACTGCACATGATTTTGAGTAGCCAACTTCTCTTCCTCCGACAGCATCAACAATTAGAAATTTGATATATATTTTTTTTAGCCTTTAAAGAATTGCTACTAGAAAAGAAAAAAAACTTCAGACTCCTTAGCACAACACTCTTCTAGCTAATACATGGACTTTGTCATGTAGAGGCTCATATCAACTCCATTTTAAAATTACTATTAATTAAATTTAGCACACTAATTACCTGCCTCTTTTTGTCACAATTCCAAACCATTTTAGTTATCTAATTTCCAACTTGTTCCATCATTACTTTATAAGTTCTAATTTGTTTCCTTAAAACTACTATATTACTGAATTTATAAATCTCATTACTTAAACTTCCACATTGGTCTATGATAAGAAACCCCACCATTAGATAGATAAATAATAGGTGTGACATTATTGAATACAAGTTTACGACACTCTGATGTAGGGTGGAAGATCTAGAACACTTTAAAGTTGATGTTGTTGGTATATGCTTATGATAAAAGATACGAGTCTACTCACAGATAACTATCACACATAACTCAACAATCACCTAGCATCATTCACGTTGGGACTATCAATTGATCATTGACGAACGACTTCCACGGCATCCAAACCTAACCTAGATCTAAACCTATATCTATACCAAAGATGGATATTGCCCATTTAAACTAGATGCCCCCTAGTTTTGATGGCTAACTAGACCCAAACACATTGCTCGACTAGGTCGCCTAAATTGGGGACTACTTTGGCCGGTATGATATGACCACACTAAATAAGCATGATTTACAAAAAGTATATTCAACCAAGAAATATTGGCATCGTATCCAATATTAATACGTTGCAAACGGAAAAGAACTAATCCCACCATGGATAGAGATGAAATGGATTTTTAAATAAATATGTTCCAATATACTTTGGAAACCAAAAGAGATTAAGCAGATTAAAACCAAGTGTAATTGAATATCTAAGTAAATTTGAAAACTTATGAATACGTTGTTACCCCAGATTAGACTCTAGCAAAACCTTACTATTTCATTAATGGCTTGAGATATGAAAATAAAAGACGACAACAACAATCAAGCTTTGTCCCACTCTGATCGTTACATCCGCGTACATATTCTTACTTAGTTCAATATATGTTACACTAACATCTCTCTTTTCTAAAATTCTCCATATAATTTCTCTTGAGACTCTATCATAAACTTTCTGTAAGTCAATGAATACCATGTGTAGATCTTATTTTTGCCCCTAATATTTTTCAATTACAAATTAAAAGACAATTCAAATTATTTACCATAACCTCGATCGAAGAGGTTTGACAAAAGACTAAAAAGATTGAGCAATTCCAATAGCACTCCTACTTCTAGGGTGTCAGTATAATCGACTAAATACATTAGCTTAACTTGCTCTAGATCTATCATCCAACAAGTAGAGATGAATACACAAGCCCCTAGGGAAATAAAAAAATCCTAACATTCAATGTTTTAATTGTTATAGTTAGGATCATGCAACATCCAAGTTCCCACACAAAATCTTAGCCTTAGAACATAAGCACAACCCTAAGGACGAAATGTCACACTCCTTGACCCTTTGTACGAAGAAATTAACCACATTGACGAGCGCCATGAAAGTGAGAAAATTATAAAAGAGACCATTGAACTTAATATAACGCATTGTATTCTTTTCATGCCCACATTTAACGACACGTGATAACACACGAGCATCTTCCACACATATGCAATATGCAAGAGTAAGTCTTGCAAAATCGTCATCGAAAATGGGAGATGCATGAATGTAGTTTCCACACAAGCCTTTGTAGGATTCAAGTCGACCCTAAACCACACCCAAGTCCGTACAAGGTGGCATGAGTAAATTACACCTTCCTTCTAGTTATACAAAGGTGTTTGGTTCCTATAGAAATTGGTTCATATAAGGATAAAATATGGTATAATGTTCTTCCTACAAGTGCATGTTATCCTTGGTCAACCCTAACTTTACAATCTCTCTATTACTCACCATGGACAAAACACCTACTTTTTTAGCACAGTGGCCAAATATCAACTATACTCATTCAAACCTAGCAAGGTTAGTACAAACCTAAGCTAACGTCAAAACATCTTCTCCAACTTATCACACCACCTCAATATGAAGAAGAAAAGGAGTCGGGAGTCATGATAGCATTAATGGCTCACAACGTCAAAAGTAGCCGGGAGATTCACTAAAAGACCTTCCCCTAAAGTGAAAGAGATTTTAAATGAGTTGTAGGATAAAACTAGTGGAGAATTATCCAACGAACTCTAACCTGAGCACACGATCCAATATGCCATTTATATGATCTCATGATCACAAATGCCAACCTACCACACTATCCTATGAATCGCCCAAATCATGTTAAATTAAATATGTCGAGTTAGGGAAAGCACGAGTTCGTGCCTCGTTCTTGAGTTATTGGTCTTGAAAAGGGATGGCTCCTTAAGAATATGTATAGATAGTTGTGTCATTAACAAGATCACAACAAAGTATATGTTTCTTATAATGAGATTTGATGAAATTGTTGACTTGATAGTATAAGCCCGTTGGTTCTCCAAGATCAACTTGTATAGTTGCTATCACTAAATTAGAATCATGATTGTTAATGAATGAAACCTACCTTTAAAATGCAAAATGCAAAATGAAACCAATCATGATTACCACGCTTATAGTGTTAGACAAAGTTGTGAAGTTAGTTATTTTTGAAAAATCCTATAGAAATTATTTAAGAACCTTTTTTTTGTATTTCATCTGCAAACTGATGGAAAAGCCACATTGTTAATTGTGGTCTAGAAAACTTAAAACTTAGGGGGCGTTTGGTTGGGGGTAATAAGAAGTAGGGAATGAGAATAAATGAATATCATTCCCATTGTTACTATTTGGTTTATGTCAATTGGAATGAAAATAAAGGAATCATTCTCCCATTTTCATTCCCTACTCCCCTCGTGAATCAAACTCCTCAATCATTCCTTTATTTTCATATATCCAAAATACTTTTTTATTATTATTTTTATTTTACTTTCTCCTTTTTCATTCTCTCTCTACTTCTCTCTCTACATCTCTTATCAT
>JBBPFP010000067.1:1884858-1900554 GCA_037974795.1 Kaempferia galanga | reverse complement strand
TTCTATCCCATGTTCTATATATATATATATATATATATATATATATATATATATAAATTAAAAAGTATTTTTAGTAATTGATCCGGTCTGAAACCGGGTGGATAGGACTGGGTTGCACGATGCTAAGGTGTATCGTAGGTTGACCGAGCGTGAACCATCTAGATGTGTGGTGCCTCGTCCTCCTTGCTCCTGCAAGCAATCGCATAAACTCAAACAGGCCATTAGACACCAAACCAGGGAAGGGGTCCCCGGCTCTCGTACTCCGATGCTCAAGTTAGTGACGTGACTGAGAGAGGAAAAGGCTGCAATGGAACATAATGCAAACGTATTGAAAAGTGTACCTCCGTCGGAAACCAAAGACCCCTATTTATAGCAGGGGGTTATACCTTGATATGCATATTGACGTGCTACTTGTCAAGAATAAACAGCCTCACATTACCATATTTGAGCTGCTATATTTGTACAGGCATGTCAGAAATGGAAACTTCTGATACGCTCCGTACACTGCGCATTTGACAATGATAGCTGGCATATGGTGTGTCAACAGGTAAGTGAATCGCTGCTTCCGGGGAAGCGCCATCCGCCCGAGAGCATATCAAGAGGTTTCAAATGTTAGTATGATACGATACTATTCAACATGATTGACACAAGCACATGATGGATATGCTTCAAGTCGTTTTGAGTTTGGCTAATTTATCGGAATGATAAGTTTCGACCGTGCTACTTGACACTGTATGAGATTCCATACTATGGTCCAGTTGTGTTGATCTAGTTGATAAAATTATTAGAATTTCAGTTGAATGGAGGTGTCTAGTATGTGAATAAGAGCTTTTGAGCTTAAAGAATGTCAATCATCTAATTCTTTTGTTCTCAACACTAAGTGCCCAAAGGAATTCAAGAGTTAATATAAGATTGAAGAGTCTAAATAAAATTGAAAGGGAGAATTGATATTGATATTTATTGAGTGAAATTGTGGTTAGGGTCAAACCTGATTGTGAAATCCATTAGTTGGATCATGATTGGTACCTTGGAGGTGTTAACCTCAAATTGTAGATACTTAACTGTTGTCTTTTGTGAAGGGATGGTCAAAGTGGATTACAATAATGTTCCTTAAGAATTTTAGGCTGTGGAATAGGAATAGAATCTCTGAACAAAGTAAAATCTATTTTGTTAGCATGTGTGTTTTACTTTCTTGTTTCTTTTTTTGCTACATTTTTTAACACGTTAGATCTCACACACACTCGTTACTAACCTTGTTTTTAATTTGTCTTTGTGTGAGAATTAGGAGCCGTATATTCAACCCCTCTAACTGGACAATTCAATCCAACATATTATTCATTGATGTTAAATTACACTTTAACTTTCTAATGCATAGCATTTACGATTAGCTTGTATCTATAATTAAGCGCCTTTAACAAATATTTCTAGTGACATCTTTAAAGCTTGATGGATGAATAGGATTCATGTAGCAAACCCTAAATAGTTGGCATGAAGTGTTGATGATGATGATGAATGCCAAATATAGGTATGAATGTAAAATTATAAGTTTAAATCATGATTAAAAATTGGAATGCTTATAAGTTATGAATACCACATATCTTTTTTGATTTATTTATTAAATTGTAAAATTCTAAACCTTTCTGTTATGTTTAAATCATATTAACCTCTCAATATTCCATGCTAGGTCAATTTTGGCAACCTTGCATGTAAAATTACTCTTTATCGATATAGTGTCTAAGTTATTAATTAATGTCCTTATCTTCCTATTGAAGAGTTATCAATTAATTCACTTAGTTTACCTGATATTGTCATTGAAAAAGGGTCATGTATAAAATTGCTGCAGATAGCTGAAGATTATTCTCACTGTGATCTGCTACTCCGGCTTCCTGGATATTGTCCTAGTATGTAAAGTGGAATGTCCTATTATTCAAGTTTCTTTGTTTTCAGCTCTTTGACATTGCCCATGTCTTTTACTGTAAATATGGTCCTCATTCACTTACAGTGCCTGCATTCAGGGATCTTATTGATGTTCCGTTAGTTGTTAGAAGATTACGCAAATCAAGATCTGAGGTATTGCAGGTGAAGAATGATCTCTTGAAACACTCTCACATATCTGATATTTTAAACTTTTTAATGCAAGGTGAGAAAGGAACTTGGAATTGGAGATGATGTCAAAGTGCTTATTTTTAACTTTGGGGGACAGGTAAGCAAATCTCACTAAATTTTACTTTTTTGTTACACATATATTTTGAGCTATGATATTTTATGTAAGTTCTTATACAAACTTATATAATCCATTTTATCTATTTATTCATGCACAAGGACATATACGAAGAGGCCAAAGAATATATTTATCCACCTCAGTCTATGGTGACATATATGTTAGCAAGTCACAGTGCTCCACTTGACCTTGTATCTATAAGTATAATATAAAAATAACTTAGAGAACCCGAAATAATATTCAATAATAATAATAACACAAGAATATGAAAAATTGACTAAAGTTTGAAGTCAATGGATCAAATTTTGGTTTCGCTACTTGGCTATATTCTCAATTCCTATGATATCTATGACTACTGAATAACGAATTTATTTATTTTCTATTCTAGACAACCCAACCTAAACAGAAATTTAATAAAATAACATATATTCCTAACAACTTTCCTTTGCTTGACAAACCAATGAAGGTGTTTTGTTGATACGAAACATTTGGCCAATCGAACCTAAACAACAAATCGTAATTAGTCCAAATTAATTAGTTATTTCTCGATATCAATAAAAACTTATTTCGCCAATTCTTACCCTTAATTGGTTTTCATACCAACAACAACCTTGTTGAACAAGGACTTTGAAGGGTTGAGGAGCCAGCTGTGGGTTTTCCTCTTAGTCTCTCTAGAGGTGATGATAGCAATAACTGTTAGCAAGGAGTTGCTAGTTATTATTGACTGGAAAAAGAGGAAATAGGGCTGATGGGGAAGGTGCTGAACTTGTTATTGCTGGAAGAGGACAACAACTAAGTTGCTGTTGCTGCTGTGAAGAGAGGAGGAAGCTTGTTGTTCACTGGAAAACTGGGAAATAAAATGCTGGAATATTGACCTTATTGCTAGAAAATGGTTGGCTGGGAGATGGCTGGAAAAAGGCAGCACTTAGATGGAGAAAAGGCTGTTGTTGTGGTTCGTTGTTGGTGGCTCAGCCGACTCTTGCTCTTGCTGGTATAGGGCAGCAGAGAAAGGAGGATGTTGCTTCTGGTGTTGGTGGCTTGGGAAAGGAGGAGAGTTAGGGTTGCTGCTGTTGAGATGGGAATGAAGGCTGATGCTGGAAAAGAGGAAGAAGAGGGGAATAAGGAGGAGATGGGATGGTGGTGCTGGAAAGGAGGACAGGGATTTATTTTAACCCAATCGAACCAACTTAACCCTTTAAAATTTGGTTCAGCCAATTGGCCAAATTAAACCCAAATCAACTTCGGTTTGAACACACAAAATCCTAATCTCAATTGGAAACCACATTTTGAAAGGAAATTTTGATAATTGATAATTGAATGCCATATGTACCACTGTAACTTGCTAATTTTTCATTTTCCTCGTATGCTTTGATTTTTGTTGTTCATTTACTTGATCTTGGAGTGTTTACTAAATTGTTCTAGTTTTTTTTCCCTCCCTCTTGCACTTTGGGGCTATTGGAAGAAAATGCACCTTATCAGATTTGAGAAATGTATTTCACTGGAAGTAACAGTTTTTTTCATTCATCAATTATAGCCAGCAGGATGGAATCTTAAGCAAGATTGGCTTCCTGATGGTTGGTTATGTCTGGTATGCTCACGTTGCAGTATTTGACATCATAATGTTTGTGGTGCATCTGTTAAAGTGATATTTTGTGAAGGTTTGTGGTGCATCTGACAATCAAGAACTTCCACCAAACTATGTAAAGCTTGCAAAAGATGTATATACACCAGACTTTATTGCTGCTTCTGACTGCATGCTCGGTAATATTAAGGTTCAAGAGTTATTGAAGATCTAGCAAAATGGAATAAACTTTGTTTTCATTCTCAATTGGTTGATTTTGCAGGAAAAGTTGGTTATGGCGCTGTTAGCGAATCTTTGGCATACAAAGTGCCATTTATTTTTGTACGCAGGGATTATTTCAATGAAGAACCATTCTTGCGCAATATGCTTGAGGTTCAGCTAGTTATTCCTGAGCTGGTTTATAAAATCATAAATTTATTTCATTTTTTATGATATATTTGTTTCTTGTGCTAAACAGCATTACCAGGGTGGTGTGGAGATGATTAGGAGGGATTTACTTACTGGTCGATGGGCTCCATATCTTGAGCGTGCACTCACTCTTAAGCCATGCTATGAGAGAGGCATTGATGGCGGTGAGGTAGTTATGTTTATCTACTATAGAATATATACTCTTACAGTATACCATTTAGTGCGCTGCAACAATAATTTTCAACTGTTGCGTGGTCTAGAAACTTTAAGAATGGTTCTCATTCTGTGAATGAGAATATTTTCAAGAAGTAACACATAAGGGTATGAACTATAGTTGAATTCCCCTTGATACACAGGGAAAAATGAATCTTAGTTTTATGTTTCTGTTTGTAACCTATTAAGTTCATCTGTCTGACTGCCATTAATTCATGAAATACACCTGTTATGATGAATTGTTTTTCTTGAATATTTCAACTTTCTGTTTCTTATTTCGATTTGGGAACTTTATACTTTGTTTTCAGATCATAGCTGGCTTACTGCAGAATATTGCTAAAGGAAAACATTTTGTTTCTGATCAGGTATGTGCCCAAATAAATAACCTTTGTTCCATTATTTCTAACACCATTTGAAATTCTATCTCAACAACATTATCAATCTTGGGACACATAATGTCTTTATCTTGTTGACTTTTTTCCCCACAACTTCATTTTATTTTGAAGTTTATGCTTACTCTATTATACATAATAGCAGCCTTTGTCTCATCTAAAGACTTTCAACTGATTGATTCCATTCTATATAATTTTATAAACAAATAGTTTTTAGTCAATGCATCATGTGCTGTCCATATGCCCCTTTAAGGCTTTCAATGACTCATGCAGTCAATGATCCATCTGCAGTTAATATGATTTTGTCTGTCTTTGCAATACTTCTAACACAGCTCTCATTTTCTTCAGTTTTATGCCAAGCTAAATATCTTTTTTCTCAATATACACCTGAATATATTTGTCTGTTGCATATCCTGCAAACTCAACTAATAATCATAATGACTTTCTAGCTATTGAATTAATTCTAAAACAAGCTTAGGATATTGTTTGCTGCACCTCCTCACTTCTATTAATCTATTCCTCCAACTCTGAGACTTGCATTCTTATCAATCGAATATGGTGGAGACCATTTCATTCAAAATGACTTGTCATTTACTATCTTATGATATACAGATATACTGGACCCCATTGTACTTGCCCACATGGGACCACTGGACATGGAACATCTTAAGTTTCAACAAACCCTTTCATGCTCATTTTGACTCGAGGCATGAGCCTAGCTTTGATGTCATGTTAAATTGTGAGGGAGTCCATTTCATCTAAAATGACTAATGATTTAGTACCCTTTTCATATATATAGCTATAATGGACTAGTGTATTTGCACTTATGAGAGTAATGGACGTGGAGCATCTAAGTTTCAACATTATCTACTCCAACTTGTGTAGGCATCCACCCTCCTGCTCAGATTACTCTGACTTGAAGAGAAATTTCCCGACTGACCACATCTAAAAATATTTAATAAAGGAGGCATCAAAAAGTTACATCCAATTTTGGATACTCATACCCCAGGAGTAACAGATCCCTGGTAT
Organism: Kaempferia galanga; assembly: GCA_037974795.1. Lineage (NCBI taxonomy): Eukaryota > Viridiplantae > Streptophyta > Magnoliopsida > Zingiberales > Zingiberaceae > Kaempferia > Kaempferia galanga. Next base: position 1,894,709 of record JBBPFP010000067.1, on the reverse strand, counting down.
ATCATCATCAATCCTATTTTATAATAGATCTTCCAACTTAACATCTTCATTCTCTTTTTCCCATCTATAACATAATTTAAAAGATATTTTGTTGCTCATCTATTTCTTTGGAGAAATACTCGATTTTAATGTGGCAAAGCACAATGTTCCACAAGAGAACCCCTCGATTTGTAGTTTTAAGGCTGATATCGAATTGAGGAATATGACCTACACATAAAAAAAGGCAATGTACAATGTGCTACAAGAATTACTAGTTAAAATTGGCTAGTTATTGGAATCAATAAAATAAAACTAGTTTGACGTCTCCAATGCTAGAGTATTTTAGCAGTTACTTTTGATGACTTAGGGTTTTCCCACCTATGGAAATCTTGTTTATGATGGTGTTATTTTTTACCTCTCTCTATATTATATATATGAGTTTTATTATGAAAAAAAATCAATTTTCTTGTGCATGAAATTTTAAATTCTTTAACCATACTGTTTTATAATGATGCTGATTGTTTTTTTTATTGTATTTCTGCAAATGTAGTTGAGTGGACCAAGGAGATTGCGGGATGCCATAGTTCTTGGATATCAGTTACAAAGAGTTCCAGGGAGAGATATGACAGTACCAGATTGGTATTCTTTGGCTGAGAATGAAATTGGTCTTCAGCCAATGTCATCAAATGCAGATATGAATGCTAAAACTCTTTCAAAATTGTGAGTTCTACACTTTTATAACAAATTTCATGCTTTCTAATGCTTTTCAGTATATTAACCTTTTGCTCTGTTGGAAGATGCTTTGAGGAGTTTGAAATACTTCATGGAGAGTTTCATGGTTTGCCTGATACGGTTGCTTTTATAAAGAGCTTATCTGGACTTGCTAAAATAGGTGACTCAAGTCCTCAAAAGTGCCCAATGCGAGAGCGTATTGCTGCTTCAGCACTCTTTGACTGGGAGGTTATGCCTTAGCCCATTCACCTTTTTTTTCCCTTTTATATCAAATTTTCCCTTTTATATCATTCTTATTGATATGACTCACAAGTAAGATCTTTATAATTTGGCATTCAATGACTTGAATCTAAATCCTAATGTTGCAGAAAAATGAATCCTCAAATCACACAAAATTAAGACGGAATTGATGAAGCACAGGATAACTATCTCACGTAAGAAAGAAGCTCATACAGGCATTCACACAAGGATTGAAAATTAAAATACTTTATTAAGGCCAAAGAATACACAGACCTATCACACTTTTATAGACTAAGTACCAGATAAATTTACAAAGAAATAGCACTAATTAATCCCAATAAATTCTTGCCAAATCAAATGGTAATCATTAACCTACTATCTAATTAAAAGATAATCCTATCAAAGTTTAACATACCAAACTAAACTAGATAACACTTAAAAATAAAATATAGTGGAAGATATTTTATTTTATTTTTTTTCATTTCATCCTAATGTTCGATTGAGTTCTATGCTTATCATGTAATAGTAGTTATAAACACTTTGCTAGAATTTTCTGACGATTCCAACATGCTTATTGTTAGCAAATTGAGTTTGTTCCTAAGAAATCATGTTATTTCAATGAAAATAATCTTCAATCATAACCATCCAATAGAAAAATATGTTAGAATCAAAATGCCTATAAGTTAATTTCTCCCTAACCATAGGCTAATGTGATTGAGGTCTAGTGTTTATGTTATGATTAGTCATTTGAATAGCCTGTTTTAATTTTCATGAAATTAAGCTTGTTCTACGCATAACCTGGTTATCATCTCTCTCTCCTAGACTAATGTATCTGGGGACAGTTGTGTTGTTTCCTATCATCAAATTGAGCTTAGATTATTGAGAAGTGTTGGTGATTATAGAGGAAAGTAATGCGATAAATTAAATACAATGCAGAAAAATAGTATGATAAAAAAATTAAAATGCAAGTAATGGCGGGATGCTAAGGATCTATTTTTTTTACCTTTTCCTTTTGATGATGAGCAAACCAACTTATAAGCTATCTATACGATAGTTCTTTTGTGTTTTTTTTTTTGATGAATAATGCACAGTTATTTGTAGAAAATTATGATAAATTCTATTTAAATGTAAGAAATTGAAAATTACTAACTAAATATATAAGAATAATTTCGGAGATAGAAGCTGCAAATTTACCAAAATTATGCTAACTTGTTCAATAGATCAAAGAGCTAAGCTTCTTGCAATTTAGAAACCCTTGCGCCAATGTCTTGGAGAACATCCCACAACTTAACTTTAACAATGTTGCTATAGGAGTCACTTCCCTTTGTTTCTTTTCAAGTAAAGAGAGACTTGCTCATGTTACGTTGCCATGATACAGGCGTCTTTATGTCATCTTTGTTGATGGAGTTTTGTTGGTTAGCAATAGAAAGATGGCGTAATGAGGCTATCAACTGGGGGAGAGAGTGGGGCTAATAGTTGTGTTGAAGGTAGCATGGAGAGGGTGGAGGCCAAAAGGCACACACCTGGTGTACTTAGTGAGTAGGTGCAATAGGGCAAAGGAATCACATGAGGCTGGTGGAAGCCGAAATTATGGAGTTAATGACTATTAAACAGATAAAAATGGGTGGCGATAAACATGGCAACTGTTCAAACTAGTGCATCCAGCTAAAGGGGTGAATAGTGATTTGGAACTTGCAAATGTGGTTCTAGTTACTCTTGCTATCAAACTAGCAAGGTCAAACACAATAAGTGCAACGGAAATAAAACATTCAAATAATCACACTTACCATAATAACTATCACATATGTTTAACGTGGTTTGACAGTCGCTGGATTCCTCCATTACTAATGATCCATTAAGAGATCACTCTCGGAAAGCACCACTATTTTTTTTCTTCTTGGTTAATTGTTTGAGGTGGGCAGACCTCTCATATGCACATGGATTACAAGAATATAAGAGAAGGAAAACACAAAGAAAAACAATGCTTCTACTAGAGTTTAACCAACTCTGTTGCTAGCCCTTGATACCTCTGGGGGTGTCAATTCGGGTGGGTCAGATTGGAAAATTTTTTTTAGTCTCAACTCGAACCTTGACCCCAATCTGAATTCCACTAGACCCGAATCTAAATTCCACTAGAAACCCCTAAATCGGAACCCAAACCTGACTACTCGATCGACCCGAATAACTTGAAAACTCCAAAACCGAATTCAAAATGACTTTTTTTTTGTTGCTATTTTCCCTATAATTCGTCACTTTTATCTCAATACTTCATCATTATCATACTAACATTGATATTAATATACATAAAATCATTTTATTTTTCATAATAAAATTTGATTTAACAAAAAAAAAAAAAACCCCCACTAAATGACTAAACCTTAAATTCGGGTAAAATTGGGTCAACTCGAAGCTGACCCAGTCCAGTCCGAAAATTTTTGACCTGAACCCAAAAATTCTCAACTTGAACTTGAATTTTTTCGGATCGACTCAGGTTGGGTCGTCGGGTCGGATTCATTTTTGACAACCCTAGATATCTCCACCACCACTCCTTTTATAACCTTGTAGACCATTGGTATAAGTCTCTCTGCTGCCCTATTGGCCGACATTTAACTTGTTTGCTCCATTATTCAATTGTTCTGTCGTGATCTGGCCATCGTCAAACCACATCAATATTGGAAACTTATCAGCAGTCAATTGCTTGCCATCAATTAACTTCTAGTCGACCCAGTTAAAAACATAAGAAAAAGAATCAGTTAATCTATTAATCGACTCAGTTCCGCATTACTCAGTTGCTTCAAATCACAAACTCTTGCTTAGGACAACTTTGGGATTGTTTTTTCAGTCAACATCAATTATATTCCATAGACTAGTGAAACCCCAAATCCCGAATCACTTTGTTGTAATAGATTTCCTAGTCACTAGTCTACCACTATATATCACAATTGATTGTTGACATCGATTATGATCATTTCTAAGGTTGAGTCTACCTATGTTGAGTTCTATACTCGTTCCTATAGATAAAGGTCACCAAACACATAGTTTACCAGAGTTATATTCTTTGCAGCTTGTCTTTACCATCGGCTATCTCGCATCAGGTTATAAGTTGCTTAGACACACTTGAGCCCTTGGTTCCTTCAATAACCATCCTTTGCGCCTCTTACCTATATAGTGTTCCTTCATCAACTGCCATTCTTGTTGCCTCGATGCTCCCTGTTTTGCAATCCCTCAGCTTGCCTCATACAACTTCTTTGATCTTTACAGGCCTCAAGCCATTGAGCTGCCAACCAGATTGGGCTAATGCCAGGTCATCATTCCATATTTGCTCCAGCACTACCTCAGTATTCCTCGTCTTACGGTCCCTCGGATGTTCATCCTTCTATGATCTCATCCCACATCCAAGCCACTAACTGTACCACCTTGGCCACGGCAAGCCACATCCAATCATCACTCGATTTCATTGACATAGGAGCTCTCCAAGATTTATGTGTTTTTGCAAGTCCTTGCACACTCAAACACATGTCAAATATTTTGGCAAAGTCCAACTTAAATGCTTTGTCCAAATATCAAAATGCAAGGTTACACTGGACCACTTAGGGCATGATTGTAATAATAATCTCCCTTTTTTTGATATTTGATGATTTGCTTCAGTTAGAAAAATCAAGACACCACTAAAATGTTCATGCAGCACTTAAGCTACCCTTAGAGTTAGGAACTTTCCAAATTCTCCATTAGAGGAGAACAATTTCCATAACCTTTTCTCTTCTCCCTCTAATTTTAAATCAGATTCCTTTTAATCTCAACATAGGAGAACCTCCCAAGAGGACAACAAGGTTTCTCACTTAAACCTTTTCTTCTCTCCTATGTCATACATAAAAAAGATGGTCCAAATTTCTCCGAATAATTGTTCTTATGGATCTACAGTGACCGTAAGCTTCCCCATCCATTGAGATGCATACTGCTAGACTATAGAGGTTATAACCAGAGGACACCTGATTGAGAGACGATTAAAACAAAGAACGATAGGAAGGAACCAAGCAACTTACTGAAGGAGAAGATGGATAAGATGCAGAAAGCTTGAAGATGAGGAAGATGAAGAATGACGGGCTCAGAAGCAGCGATTGAGCGATTAAGGGCAAGGGCATCTTTCTTCAACCTAATATATCTCGTGGGTTCAAATAAGACCGTTGGATCTTTGCTATCACAGGAGCGGGATGAAATTTCGACTCTTGGATCTAGCAGATGGATTAAATCAAATCCAGTAATCATTAGTACAAATGATGCTTCGTATTCCTTGGGTCGCATCACATTAATGTGATGCAATCTTGAAGATACACTAGTGCATTCTAGGCTCGAAAATTATGGTAAATGACGCACATTGCATTTAAAGCGTAATGTTGGAGGTGTGCTTACATTTAATTCATAATCTCTTCGAAAATATGCAAGACATTTGCCATGTGGCTAGGGTAGTCGAGGTAGCTAGAGTTGTCCCTTTCGGTCGCACCACAATTTGACTTGACTCGAAGGAGAGACTTATGATGGGAGATAAATATAGAATGCCACGTGGATAAGGAGGTCAACTCTACTATTGTGGTGGCGGACAAAGTCAAGGAAAAGTTGGTGACATCTCGATTTCATGGCGCTCTGGGTCGTCCATCTCTAAGATGCCTCTTGACTTAGAAGGGGTGCCCCGACTACATGACATTTAACTAAAGACAATGTCGGTGTTTATTTCAAGTAGGGGTGTCAGTTTGGGTAGGTCGGGTTCGGGTCAGGTTGGATTTTTTTTTAATCCCAACTTGAACCTGAAACCCAGAACTCGAACCCCAACCAACTCAAATCAAAATAATTTTATTTTATTTTATTTTTTTGGCTATTTTCAATACAATTCACTTTTATCTCAATACTGAGTCATTATTATACTAATATTGATATAAATATTTAGAAAATCATCTTTATTTTTAAAATAAAATTTTATTTAACCCAAAAAACCCACTAAACACTAAATTCATGTCAACTCGGGTCAACCCAAACCTAACCTAAAAAATTTCAAGCCGAAAACTCTCCAACCTAAACCTGACCCGAACTCGAAAATGCCCAATTCAAACCTGATTTTTTTTGAGTCGATTTGGGTCGGTTCGTTAGTCGGGTTTATTTTTGGCACCTTTAATTTCAGGAAGTAGATAACGCAGGCACGAATCTCACCATGTCGGACTATTTCAGTTGGTAGATAATGATCGCACGAATCTTGGTATTTCGGAAGATGTAGATAATGATCGCGTGGATCTCGGAATTTCAGATTATTTCAGGAAATAAATAACAATTGCGTGAATCTCGGGACACGTGGAGAATATAGGAAGTAGCGCGAACACACGCATCCAAAAATCCTAAACATCCTCTTTTCGTTCTTCCTCTACCTTGACCGACAACTTGCTTGAGCGTTGGAGTGGCTGCGTTGGAGAACCCCTACTGTCATTCTAATCCTTTTTCTTTCATCTTCTATCTAGGCTCCAGCGGATTTTCCCACCAATCCTCATTACTAGGTGATTGGCGACCAAGGCGGCTTCTACGCCTATTCATCTGTGGTTTGTTCGTCATGTTCTCGGCAGGATCATATATTGAAACATCTATATGATCTGAACCAACATTGTTCTAGTCAAAGACAAACTCGGACATAGCTAGCATGGCTCAAGATTTTTGACCTTGGTGGTGGAAGCCTAAGGAAGTAACAAAAAAAGGCGATGAGAGTCTCTGTCGTCCCAAGAAGGAGGTTGTTTTCCATGTGACATTAGGGATAGGATTGGATTAAAAACCAAAGTGAGAAACGACCTCGGATGTCAATAAACCAAATCAAAGGATTGATGTTCACAGGGAGGAACAAGATTTTAATTGTTGTTGGAGGAACAAAACTCAAAGCAAGCCTTCTCATGATAGTGTGAACCAACTTATTAAGAATTCAACTCTGAAACCAAATTGATATATGAAATTTATGATGAATGAGACAACTCTTTCACAAAGAAGAAAGAATCTTACAAATATTAATCAAATAAGAAATTTTATTAGTTGATAGATAAAAAATACAAAAAGACAAGACACTTTTACTAACTATTATTTTTTTTTAAAAAATAGCACCATTTAGCAAACATAATAATTGAACCAGACTCTTACCAAATCAAAAGGTACTCACTAACCTACTACCAAATTAGAAGATGCTCAAACCATATTTTAACATATCAAACTACATGATAAATAAAATGATTGCTAACCATTTCAATCTCAAAATTCAAATCTATATATATTTTTTTCCTTTGCATCAATTCCCCTTTAGTTGAATGAATGTGTTGGTTTTGTATAATCTACAATTTTTTTCATAAGTTAATGATTTCCTTGTAATTAAGAAACATGAGTTCCATGTCCTACAGCATGATGTTTGCTTCTTGCATCTAAGCTCTCTTCCCACATGTTTCCTTGTTTGGGACAACTATTGCTATCCAAGGATATGTGCATAATTGTATTTTATCTCAATTGTTATCGTGGATTTTGACTGCCTCAAGTAGGTAACTCAGAAAATAGAAAAATGTTTTTTTCCTTCCCTGCTCTTCCCTCTGTTCCTTGATTATCTGTTGAAGGTTTCCTAACTCATGCCTAGATGCATATGCTTTCTTGTTAGTAGTTTCACATGTATTTATTTGCATGTGCATTGTTATATATATGTTAGTATTTCAAATGATTCTTAGTTGGGCTGTGCAGGAAAAAGATGTGATGAATCCTGCTAAAGTTGCATTGAAGTGCTGACTTGATTTTACTTTGTGATGGTTGTAGGAGGAGATTTATATTGCAAGAGCACCTGGGAGGTTGGATGTTATGGGAGGAATTGCAGATTATTCAGGGAGCCTTGTCTTACAGGTAATAAAGGTGATCAACAATACAGTTGGTATTGTATCTGTATAGAACCACACTTTAGGCTTCTATGCGATACACTACATGAAGGTATATTTGTTGAGAGTGTATGCTTGGTTGTTAACTGCTGAAGATTAGTTTCCACACAGTTATAGTACTGGGAATTTGCTGTTTATGATAACATAAGAGTGCAGTTTTCACTTTCCACTATATTTGATTTAGTGCCGGCTAGTTTTCTTTCTTTTCTGGTTTCTTCTTCCTGTTTGCTTTCATGGTTTAGTTTTTTAAATTCCTTTTTCTAAAGTTATAGTCAAAACCCCTATTCTCCAATTTTGTTTTAGATGTCACAATCTATGCAATATATCAAATGCACATTTGTCAAGCTTGTATCAGAATTAACTAAAGTTTATTACTTTCTGGTGTTGCTATTCAAAATGGAGGCATCAAGACTTAGTAGATGTTCACAGGCTTTCTAATCATTGTATTCTATTAACCTGTTTGACGTATCCTTCTATGACAGATGCCTATCAAAGAAGCCTGCCATGTTGCTGTGCAAAAGAACAATCCTAGTAAGCAGAAACTATGGAGACATGCTCAAGCACGGCAGCAGGCAAAAGGACTAGGGTCTATTTCTGTGCTGCAAATTGTAATTATTTTGCTGAACTCTCTGGTTAATATTGTTGTTTTCATAAAGATACTGTTACACAATGTAACCAAGATGAAAAATTCCTATGAAATGCTTCTTCCAAATGCAAGGCTTTGTAACTTGTCACATTTCTTTATTCTTGCAATTAGACACCTTGTTTGGTTGCAAATATTAGGTTATTTTGTCATAGAATAATTGCAATTTTCCCTTATTTTAATAACATTGCTAGGATTTGCTATAGTATCTTATGTGGGCACGGATCTAAGTATTTGACATAAACTATTGTTGGAACGTGAGTTAAGGGGATCCAAATGTCTGCTATGGCATGATCACCAAGGTCATGCCGTGTCAGCATGAGTGCATAGGAACCAAAACATCTGAGCATTGAAAGATTTTTTATAGATATATCACTTCACCAATCTTATAAAGTAACATTTTTATCCTTTCTTTTAATTGACTTAGGTGTCATTTGGTTCAGAATTGAGCAATCGTGCACCGACCTTTGACATTGACCTCTCCGATTTAATGGATGGAGAACAACCAATGTCATATGAAAAGGCTCGCCAATTGTTTTCACAAGATCCCTCTCAGAAGTGTGTGAAACTGATCAAAAAATTGATAATATATATTGAGAATTTGAGATGCTATTCATTTTACTAAACTTTTATTGTATTTCAGGTGGGCAGCATATGTTGCCGGAACGGTTCTAGTCTTGATGGCTGAGCTTGGTGTTAGATTTACACAAAGTATAAGCATACTGGTAGGTATTTAAAAATTTAAGAGCAAGCAGAATATGAATTTGGAATCCTTATTCAAAGGAATGCTCTTTTCCATTTAGCTTTGTTGAGAAAAATGTTCATTTGATTTGTATGTATAAATCTTAATAGTCTAACATGCCTGTATTATCAATGCAAATCTTGACACCACAAATCTCTTAGATTGTACTTTCTGTAGGATGTTAAGATAATCTTATGATGCCTATAAATAACATGCCGAGGACTTTAAGAAGCTAGTGAAAGTTCTTGCAGTATAGTAATTTTTAGCTGTGATGCCAAAGAATCTTTCTTTGTTAGTGATGATCATTTGCCACAGCTTGAACTAGTATTTGTAGGATCGAAAAGTGCTAGAGGGGAAGGGGTTAATAGCGCTCGTGACTTTTCACTTTTTTAAAATGTAAAACTATCGCGTAAAAAAAATCGGAGTAAAATGCAGCAGAAATAAGGGTAGAAAGAGTAGAGAATACAACACTAACACAATCAATTTTTACTTAGTTCGGAGCCTGTGGCGACTCCTACTCTAAGGTCCACACTCGTTGAGTGTTACTTTGGACAATCCACTGTAAACCTGTTTCGAAACC
>JBBPFP010000067.1:1839994-1850352 GCA_037974795.1 Kaempferia galanga | reverse complement strand
GGGCCCGCTTAGCGTAAAAGTCGATCAATCCTGCAAAATATTAATACCAAACTCAAACACAATTAAGTTTAACCAAACACAATGATAAAATAATTAACCAACTGAGATAAAAGAATATGAGACACGATCAGATTTACTTGAATCGTGATCAGAGGATCGCTACTCCAAGGCGGCTGAAGCACTATTGGAATCTCCTTCGTCGGAGGCAGAGAAGCCTCATACAATTTGTTGAAGCTTGAAAACTTAAAAGCTCGATTACACAGAAGTTGTAAGTGTTTGGAATGAATAAACAGGAGAACCAGAGCTATATATAGCTCTAGTAAGTTTCATCTTTGAGCTATTCCGGGCGCCCGGACCAGTCCTGGCGTCCCCAGGTGGTTAAACTCTATCCCCCATGAATTGGCTCGTTAACGGCCCGCGGATAGAGTTTTATCCACTTCTCGGCGCCTGGATGCATCCTGGCACCTGGACCGGTGCCCGCCCGGGCCCCGGAAGGGTCGGGGGCGCTCGGACCTAGTCCCGACGCCCCGAGCATGTCCCGGATGCCCCAAACCAGTCAACCTCGTGTTGATTGGTTCGGATCCTTCGGGCTGCTCCTACGGTCTTTTGGGTGATTTCAGACATCCAGAATTGGGCTTACCCGAACCCATGTTTCATCCTTCTCTTCGAGTAGGCTTCCTTCCCAACTTCTCGTCCCTCAGACCGCCGCGCATGTCCTTCTCGCTGGTCGTTGTACTTTTCCATAGCTTCTCGTCCCTCAGCGTACTAAGCCCGTCGACTCACTTTCTATACCATCCTTCTTATCTACGTCTTCCGCTCAACTTCTTATATTCCTAAGCTCCTGCAGACACAAGGGTTAAACAACACAAGACCTAACTCAACTTGGTTGATCACATCAAAACCAATTTGGAGCACCAATATATTTTTCTTTATTGCAATTTAAAACCTATGGGTAAGCCAAAATATACAATGAGTAGCATATTTGAATTCTTTAGAACCTCAGAAATCCACAGGTCCTAAAATTGTTGCAATCTGAGGTCTCTAGATCAATTAGTGAGTTTCGATTAAAATCCACTAATTAACCTAGAGAACTCCGATTGTAGGTCCTATAGATTTTTAAGATTATAAAGAGTTTACATATATTATCCATTGTTTATTTTGGTTTCTCTGCTGGTGTTAAAATGTTATTAAAAGAATCGGTTAAAATTTCAGACACATTGGGTATGATATGAAATTCTACCTCCGGAGAAGCTGAAATAAACAATGGAGGGCATATTTAGACTCCTTAACATCTCAGGAATCCGCAAGTTCTGAAATGGGTGCAATTACAACTCTCTAGGTCAATTAGTGGATTTCGATCGAAATCGACTGAAATCCCACGTTGGGCTTGATATGAGTTCATCTGATTTCGGTTAAAATTCACTAATTGACCTAGATAGTTTTGATTGCACTTATTTCAGATTCTGTAGATTTCTAAGGTTGTAATTGTTTATTTCAATTTTCCTGAAGGAGTTAAAGTGTTATGGAAAGAATCAGTTGGAATTCTATTGGGCCTAATATGAACTCATATCAAACCCAATATGGGATTTCATTCGATTCTTTCAATAATATTTTAATATCTCCGGAGAAGTTGAAATAAATAATAAAGGATATATTTGGACTCCTTGCAACCTTAAGAATCCATAGGACTTGAAATGTATATAATAAGAACTTTCTAGGTCAATTAGTAGAAATCAGGCCCAACATGAAATTTTAAATAATTCTTTTAATAATATTTTAATGTCTCCAAAGAAACTAAAATAAATAATAGAAAATATATTTAAACTTTTTAAAATCTTAAAAACCTACGTGGCTTGAAATAAATACAATCGAAACTCCAAGTAAAACTAATAAAAAATTAATAAAATAAATAAAGTATAAGGTGATCTTTTATAATAAATTAACAAAGACCCTTTTAATGAACTCTTTCACGTAAGTGTCGATGCGACGTGCAACGTGAAACGGCCCCATTGAAAGTAAAACTAATATTTTTATTTATTTATTTATTTTTGATAGCCCCATTGAAGGACACAAGAATCTCATATTAGTATTCCAATCCATATGAACACACAACAGACTCATTCATACAAATCCAATTTTATCGGGAATATAGCAACATAAACAAAAACAAACAACGACATCTTATAAGTAAAACTTAATTGTGGAAATCTCATCGTCGCTGCATCAACAAAATCCTAAAATGCTGCGAAGAAGCATGGATGGATCTTCCACAACGGGTTAGAGTGATGGCGCCGGCTTATTCTCCATGTCAATAGGATGTAAGGAGATAGATCCCTAACCTTATAAGGATCATCATGTGATAAAAGACGATTTGCTCAGCACCCCACCAGTCCATCCCCTGGCTAGCAAGTAGGAAGTAAATCACGGATGACTATTAGCTATTAGTATAAATGATTAATATATAGAAGAGGTATATACTTGTACGTGCTGAATTCCGACCTCAAGACCTCATATGGTAACATCTCATGCCCTTTTGTATAGTGGATTCGAATCTATTATCATACTATCATTAATTAATGGCACATTGAGTTTCACAAGTTCTATATATATATGAACTCACATCCTATATTCCAAAACCCACCAATACCTTAGTTACATCACCTTATCGGGTTGGTTCCTTATGACATTATCGGTATGTTATTAAATTAACATATAAGTAGACAACCTAGGAAATTAAATCTAACAATCTTACACTTGAACTACATGTGATTCTGTATATAACACAATTTGAATTCCTTAGTTGAGCTCAAACGGTCATAAACAGTAAAATAATATGATCCATCAATTTCATTGGTATATGACTAAAGTGATCATACTTACTCTCATGTAATCGATAATAAGACTCAACAATAATCACAATACCAATGTCCCAAAAGCGTCCTAATCATATTTGCAAACACTTTATGCTTAACTGCAATAATAAACCATGATCAAAACCTTATAATTCCAAAAAAAAAATCTAATATTATATTTACAAACATCATATACTAAACAACAATGGTAAATCATGATACCAGTTTATGACTCTAAACATAACCTAATATTACATTTACAAACACTATAGGCTAAACTACACTAGTAACATGATGATTCTATTCAAAGTGTCATATGACATATGGATATGTATCATAAAACTTAAGTTTGTAAGATAAATAAAAATGGATATGTATCATAAAACTTAAGTTTGTAAGATAAATAAAAATAGATGTATCCATCAACATAGAGTATCAAACAATAAATACATGCTCCACTAAATGGGCACTTTATCCATATGAACTCTTATACTCATCACATACTGAGAACCTTTAAGCGGCAAGGCCTTAGTAAATAAATCCGCCAACATTAAGTCTGCCTGAATATTCTCTACAGATACTTAACTACTCTGAGATCATTCTTTGACCGTTAGATACTTTATGTTGATGTGATTTGACTTTGATAGACTACAGTTGCTCTTGGCATAAAATTTTATAACTTTATTATCACAGTCCATCATTAATGACCTACTAATGTCATCAATGATCTATAATACTGTGATATTGTTTCTCAATCAAATCCTTGATTGGATGCTTCATAGTAAACTATTAATTTTGCCTTCTAGTAGAAGTGACTTTTAATATCTGTTAGACACTTTTTAGTCATTCAATCAAGCATAAAAATATATCACGAAGTGGACCTTTTGCTATTTAGGCATCTAATAAAATAGGAATGGCTTGAATATCCAATCACTCAAGGTGATAAGACCTCCGATATGTGTGCATAAAACCTTAGTTTTTTACAAATACCACATTACTCTCTTCACTTCTTTTTAGTGCATGTTTTGGTCTAGGGTTACTTAAGTATCTTCCTAATATCTCTACTGTATACGTAATATTCGGACTTGTGCATATATGAGGCTCACCATAGCTTATGCTTAAGGGAACTAATGCATTTGTTTTATTTCAAAGTCTACTGCAATTTGAATCTATCACCTCTAGTCACAGGTGTATCACCAAATGTACAATTTAGCATGACATACTGTAGAAGTACGGATCATTTTATCTATATTCAAATTAAGTATTCCTTTTGGTATATCCATTTTTCCTTAATATAAACTCCACCTATGATGAACCAGTTATGACTAATCCTAAGCCCGGATAAAAGAGGAGGGTTGTGTTAGGTTGTCAGCCAGCGTAAAATTTTAGTAAATTTTAATGAATGGATTGATTAAACTATTGTGCTGATGCTAGGTTGTTCCCTGTAAGGAACGCATTGCAGGGTCCGACAGTAACGTCTCGTCAAGGACCATTACATCTCCAGAACTGGGTATAGTGATAAATATATAAGAGTTCACGTTGCAGGGTTCAGCTATAACGTATTGTCAAGGACTGCTATATCTCCATCAGAACTTAGGTGTAGTGTTAAATAGACAAGATTTCTCACACAATAGGTTAGATAAGAATAAATATAATAGGAAACTAATAGTTTAAGATTGAAACATGGAACATAGGAACCCTCACTTGTAAATTAATGGAGATAGTAGATACGATATTAAGAGAAAAAAATAGTATTTTGTATGTACAAGAGACAAAATGGGTAGGCGAGAAGACAAAGATGATAGAGAACTTAGGTGGCAGTGCATGATTCAATTGCTATGGAATTGCAAGAAGTGGACGATAATTTTAGTGATAGATTTTTTACAAATTTTTAGTCATGTATTTGATATTCATTTGCTTAAATTTTTTTGTCATATTTCACTTTGTTGTTTTCATTTATATCGCTTTGCTTTATATTGAAATGAGGTTTTCTAAATTGGAGATGCCCTAAGCTTGCTTAGTTTTTCAAAGTTTTTTTTATTATCTCCAAGGATAGTTGCGTGTTCAAAGTTACATGCATAGTTTTTCCAAGTTTTTTATTATCTCCAAGGATAGTTGCATTCTTACTAGTTCAAAGTTACGTTGTTCAGTTCTGCAGCCATTTTAATTTTATCTAAAGAAAACTTTAAGTATGTCTTCAAAATATGACCAGCATTTATCAATCATCTCAATGTAAATAAGTTCTATAGTTCAACTCACTCTATATTAATCACTCACAACAGCAAGTTGCATCAAAAATAATGATGAGAGGGTGATTTCTCCGAAAGAATGATCGAAGGACGCCTCTATCTCAACAACACAGTCGGACGTATTGATACTCACAGGCTGGCTGAGAAGCTTCACTCCCTGTTTCTGGTATCTTCTAGCAGTAGACAATTGAATTATAATTCAATTGAACGTTGTTGCATCAAAGCATTCCTGTTGTACACAACTCTCCAACTATATCTTTGTCATTTCTTTGGTTGCATCAACTCGATTTTCAAGTCTTCCAAATTTTATAGTCAACTGGTTATCCTTCATGAACAACTTGTATGTAGCAAAGTGTTTGAGCTGATGAGATTGATGAAGTTGATTGTGGAGATCGCGAAAGCTAAGAATTTGAAGCCCAAAATCCTCTATTTAGTATTATACACTTTTTGGTAATTTTATTAATAAAAAGATCTTATAATACCAACCACATCAGTACCTTTAAGTTGATTAAAATAAGTTCACCCAAACACATCAGTACCATACAGTTGCATTATTATCTTTTCAAAGGAACTATATTTTATAAGAGTCCACTATGCATGGGAGAACTTTTAAGTTTTTCCTTTAATCTATTATTGGATAAGTACTAAACCAACAATTATTTATTAAATCACAAGCCTTAAAATGATTGGAACTGATCCAAAATTACTTATTTAAACACAAGCCTTAAAATAAGATTTTTAACCATGAAACAGATGTTGCCTAATTTATATTAGATAACCAAAACAAAAAAGGTCATATGTTGGATCCATATATTTCTAGTCATTGCATATATGTAAATGTTCAACTTGTCCCAAGAGGTTGAAAGAAGATTTATGAAAAAGTCACTTCAATATTATCTTTAGGGTAATTTATATAAATGCCACATGTACATGGAAGAGTGGAAAACTTGATCTCACATATATGAGGAAGGGTGGCACATCAATTGAAAAAGCGCAAAGTTTGTAATAAATACAGAAAATAGTGGCAAAATAATCTTATTTAAAGAACAAAAAAGGAAAATCAAAACTATCAATACAAGAAATGATTCAAAGTTGGCATATAATTTCTTTCCTTAGATATTATTTACTGGGATTTTTTGTCCATAATTATCATTGACACCCATGGAAAATAGAATATTAACCAATTAAGTTCCAAAACTAAACAAATACAAGATTATGATGCCAACTAACTGTTTTCTTCACTCTTGATGTTATTTATTAGGACTATTTATTATGACCTGATCCACTGACCTTAATCAAATGGCCATCAAATTCCAAAATCCAAGTTATTTAATTAACACTCCATAAAGCTCCTAGTCATAATTCACATATTCTCAAATATTCAAATTTTTTCCCCTCCAATCAATCACTCATATAAAGTAACTAAATAGTTGCTTTCAAGTTGATTACCAAGATTTTTCAATATACATATTCTCTCATAATGGGGTCATAGTACCATGATTATGCCTTGACATAATACCATGGATTATCCCTTCAAAGAGTTTTCATGCACTGATGAATGGCGCTAACATATGTTGCTTGTTAAATTTCTCATGTTCAATCCTCCTGTATTCTAGGAGTTCCTCAAGTCTTATATTAGTTCCTAGAAAACCAAATATTAAAATTCAGCTTTTAAATATAAGTTATTTTAAAATTTTGACCCATGTTGTAAATGATGGTAGGCGGTGGTGAGGCGGGGTGACTAACTAACGCCTCGGTTGCCTAGGTGATGCCTAGGCGATTGAATTTTTATTACTATTTTTTATGCATAATATTATAAATAATCAATATTCTTA
This sequence comes from Kaempferia galanga, assembly GCA_037974795.1. Classification (NCBI taxonomy): domain Eukaryota; kingdom Viridiplantae; phylum Streptophyta; class Magnoliopsida; order Zingiberales; family Zingiberaceae; genus Kaempferia; species Kaempferia galanga. Next base: position 1,843,416 of record JBBPFP010000067.1, on the reverse strand, counting down.
ATCATATTTACTTTAAATCAAATATATTAATTACTAATTAAATATTTAATCTAAATATTTAAAAACAAAAAATATAATTATATATTTATATTAAATTAATGGGATAATTTCATTAGACTTTAATTAAGTCTATTTATATTATCTCAATCATATAGTTAGGAATTGATTAGAATTATTAACCTAAAGTAAGTTAATTAAACCTTAACTTACAACTTACCCACTTACCCTATTTTAGCCGGGTGATAAGTTTGATGCATCGTCGGGACCATGCGACGAGTTCAGGCTCATTGCCTGGCAGAAGCAATGTGTCGGGCCAGAGTCGGGTCCAGGTGACCCCTTCGGGCCCATCGCGGAGCTCGGGCGATGCGTCTGCATTTGTGCAACGTATCCGAACCGCTCGTAAGTCCTGGGCATGTGTCTAGGCTAGTGCGACGCGTCCAAACTCGTCGGGCCCAAGCGATGCCTCCGGACATGTCACAGTGATAAAACGACAGCAACGGCCGCTCCAAGAGTGACAATGGCTGAAGAAGGTGAGTTACCGCCTAAAGCACCACCTCAACCAAAGGCAATGCGGTTGATGTCGGCCTCCTGCCTAGGCGGCTGCATCGATCCCCATTTAGAACACTAATTTTGATAGTATCTTGATTAGTATCTTTTCCAACTTTAAAGTAAAAATCACAAAAATATATAAATTATGAAATAATAAGAACAAGCATAAGTGGATGATACTACTATAAAGAGAGAAGAATTAATAGTATTTTAGTTTGGGATCATCTTTTCATAATAATTGCTACAAATAAAATACTAGATCTACAATAAAGCAATGGAATAGTTGTAACACATTAATTTGAAGAATTATAAAAATATAAATCAAAAATCAAAATTGGTGGGAGATGCAAGCGGTTACTAATTAACTTATATAAGGATCTACATGAAATGAGAGATATTTTAAAAAGTTTCTGCCACATCAAGTACCAATCAAACACAAAATTAAATGAAGGGATATCTATCTATAAATGTAATGCAACATAAATGCAATTCTATGAATTGCCTTTCGTGGTATACAAAATAGAAGACTCAATAAATATGCAACCAATAATTTATTGTTTCCTATATTAGCTAGAAGTACTCAATGGAGCCCTCGGAGCATAGTCGAGTTGGTCACGACATAGTAGATTTGCAGAAATGGCCAGGGGTTGATTTCCGACGAAGCCAGCAGAAATAGCCTCCCATATGGTGACTTTCTTGATTTACCTCTCTACAATGGTTGTGGGTTAGCATATGACCTTTTACAGAAATAGAAATACTGAGTTATCAAATGTTCAATTAATTCCATGTTATCATATGGGAATTTTCTAAATTTGATTAAAAATTAAAATTTAATGTTACTAATTTTATCCTATTCAAATTTTATATTTTAAATTATTTTTTTCAAATTTTAGACTACAAACTAAGATTGAATTGGACCACTCTTTTGAGCTTTAGAGGTCGAGTTAAACTTAGATTAAGGTTAAGGTTAGATAGAGTGACGACTAAGTGTTAATGAAGTTCATCAAATAGACATGATGGTGATTACGTTCATGTGGGTTCAAACTAAGCTCGATCTAGGTTCATTTAAACTAGATTAGGACACAACCAATTATAAATTTAGGACAATGTGGTTTAAACATGTTGGGTTGAATTAGCAAAATTCTTGGGAGGTTAACCATTCTTTTTATCTCTCCCACATAGTCGCTTTTGTCTTCTCTCTTGATCCTTTTCTTCTCTTCTCTGCAGTGTTGTGCCCTCTCATTCTCATGTGTGTGCTACTCGTTTTTTATCATTGTTGCTAGCAAGCATCAACAATTCCCACACTTCCAACAGCTCACTGTCTCTCTCTCATGCACACACATAAACAGTCTCACCCTCTTGTTTCTATTTCCATGTGTCACTGTCACTCGAAACCAAGACTTCGTCCCTCTTATTTTCTCTCTATTCCCTTCATGTTCCTTTGCACTTGCACATACCCCTATGTCGCAGTCACCTATCTTCGACTCATTTTTTCTCTCTTTTGCTACTTTCCTTTCCAAGAGTACCCTCTCCACACAAGGATAGTGATAGGAAGCCTAGCTTCGTTCCCCTTATTCTCATTTCTAAATTTGGAACAAATTTGTTGGCTTTCTTCATATCAAACAAGTACTTCTCTTAGGGTAGGATTCTCTTGTTTTCTTTCCTTTATCTTTTGTTGATAATGATTATCTTTAACATCAAAACTAGTGGTTATCTAGATTAGAGATTAAAGTTGTTCCTTATTATCATGCACCTTGTAATCACTTCTTAGAGAAATTGTAAATAAGAGTTTAATCTCATTATTTGGAACTAGGTTGTGATACATTAGTGTATATTGTTAATTTGGAGAAGTCTAAGCGGTATTTTATCATGGTTGTTATGTTCTATTTCAATTTGTATCATAGCATGGTATTTGGACTAAGATTGGATACATTCTGTTAGAATAATTATAAATATGGCTAGGAATAATTTAATATCTCTAGGTATGGATAGGAATAATTTAAATATCTCTAATTATGTCTAGAGATATTTTAGATTAAATTTTAACTTATTTCCATAGAATAGGTCAACCCTATCTTTATATAAATAGGGATTCATTTATGTATTAAATTATGTTCTGATTCTATAAAGTTTTACAGCTATAATCAGCTTCAACAAAGTCATATGCAATACATACATATTGGCATACTGTAGGTAAGTATCCAAACCTTGCACAGGCATGAAGAAGGCACCATGGCCTTAATTGTCTTCTGTGACAACCACTGGATAGGAGACCAATTAATTCTTGCAACCATGGAGGTTGACCTTACTCGAGGAAGCCAGATGGTATACGTAATCCCATATATCATGCTAACAATTAATGATTTCTTTAGAAATATCCAGATTTCTATACTTACAAGGGGATACGAGCAATGGCAAAATGGTGAAGCTAATCTCTTAATCACAAGGGGATTAGTCGGAAGGCATTCTAACACTCCCAACTTCGGCTTCGCCTATGAGGTACAAGGTGTCGTAGATTACCTAACAAGCTATGGTGTTCGAGCTTTACCAGGGCGGCGGTACTCTACCTCAGGTTTGCAAGGGCTAAACTAGTTAATTAAACCTCCACAAATTAATGTTGCTATGCAACCTTCGGAGGTTAATAGAAGGAACCTATTGGATGGAAGGATCTCCTTAAGTTTTACTAATTATACTGCTTGTCCAATAGCAAGCCAGCCTCATTAGAATTCAAGGGATGAAAAAATCCCAAGTGATGAAGAGTCCTTTCAAACACTGGTTGTGCTTATCGAACGGCAAACTTCAAAGGAATTTGTTATAAAGAAATTGAAGAAGGGTATGATGAGTTATATGAAGAAATGCCTCATGTTGAAATC
>JBBPFP010000067.1:1823130-1839894 GCA_037974795.1 Kaempferia galanga | reverse complement strand
TACTAATATCACCGAAAAGATTGTGAATGGTTTGATTGAGTTATGAAAGGTTATGTAGCTCGACGGAAAGGATCTTTATAGCGAAAAGAGCTAGCTACAACGGAACGGACAAGAGCAACACAAGGAAGAGACTAGCGTACTTTTGAATAGCTATTCACGACTGGGATCGCTTTAAAGTTAGGGAAACGGGCAAAATATAAAGGAATTGGAGTTGAATCACCCTAAAGAAGAGTGGGTTCTAACCCTGGTTTAGCCTACCTGCCCCTATTACCCGGATATTAGCAGGAGAGCTGTATCGAACTTAGGATATTGAGATACTTGTCAGGTCGATGTCTTCAATCGTTGCCTTCTCGTGCTATGTCAGATGACCTGTCCCGGCTTTCGTCACGAGTTTGATCTCTCCGGAATGAGGACGCTGGCCCATAGGATGAAGTTTTCCCTTTTGCTAGACCGACTCTTCGCGTTTTGTCAACGGCCTTGGGGGATTTCGTGTCCCGGGCATCTTCATCTTGTCCCTAGTGAGTACTCCTCGGGCATCTTCATCTTGTCCCTAGTGAGTACTCCTCGGATAAGTGTTTTCTGTTGCTATACGCTTGTGTTACGAGTGCCGCCACTCCAGACTTGGTGAGTTTTGGATACCCGAGCAAGCCCGTAACAGATCTGCACAGCACTCTTGGGGGGCATCCCTGCTTATCCCCTATCAGACTGAGTCATGGATCCTGGTTTTGCGCTCTTCAGTTCAACAGTACGCACTCTAAACGCTACTTAGATCTCTCTTTTAAGGCGCACCTGTAAGCCACGCCTGCGGGAATTCAACCCACTCAGCCTCACTCTGGCCCCTGCGAACAGATCAGGTACAGCTCCAGCTTGTCTCCGTGTTTTTAGTTCTCAGGGCTTCTTTAGATCCGGAGGTAGGATTAGTTTAAAGTCAGACATCATATAAGGTCACCTCTTTGTTATAGCGGTGCTTTCACTTAGTCTGTCCATTAATGGTGCATGTTCCTCAAGCATGCGTGTCCCCATTTTCGGCACCTGAGCATGCCTAACTTAGGTCCGATCATTAATCTCGTATCAATTTCGACTCGTTTATCGAGCCTCGAGTGATTCATAATCCCACTCTTTCGGGCCCACACGGCATCTCTTTGAGTTGGTTTTTGTGTTTGTTTGGTTCTGTTCCTGGTCTTGAGTAGGGCAATTCCTCTCTCGTCCGTGCTCTTTAGCGTTTTAACGCACTGCACGGCACGCTCGAAAACATCGAGTATTTCGAGTCAGACAACACTTTCAACGACCTATCATACAATGCTATTTTGATGCAATAAAATTACACTAACAAAGTGTCATTTTCCCGGAAAAAGGGCAAGACGAACAGAGAGAGAAGAGAGGGGACGAAGAGATCGACCGAAGGGAGAGACCGAGGGGAGAGATGAGAGAGGAATGACTCAATGTAAGGATCGTATGGACGATTGTAATGTATATGAAAAAGCTCTACCTAGGGGCAGCAGAGGGAGTGAGGGAGTCCTGGGTGGCTTATATTTGAATTGATTTAGCTTAATTCCTAGAACCTGCGTTACTGAACGTTGCTGGCAGTGAATGTAGGGGAACATCAACAATAGCAATTCCGATTAATTAACTTGATAAAATCGTACCGAAATGACAAGTATCGTAATCACAGAAATGCTGTACTAAGACTCCTCGAATCACCCTTCTATTCTAATAGATTAGATGGATCGACTTTTGCTGGCTACGAATTGCGACCGACCGAAAGCGTTTACCCTAGACAAACTATAGAGCTCTTCAAACCTGATGGTTATCGCTACGCTCCGGGCCTGTCGTGACCGGATTCTCTCCGCTCCGCTCGAAGTCACCCTCTGGGGGCCGGAAGATTCTCTCTGGGGCCAGGGCTCACTCAAAGGGCAAAACAAGGGGAAGTAGAGCACCGTTTTAAGGTAGGGGCTGAGACCAATGCTTTTATATTATGCTCGTTAGGGACCGGCCAATATAGTTGAATGAGTTCTGACCTCTTCTCAGACCGTGATTAAATAGTTCTCGTCGCCGTTTGCCCAAAGAAAAAGAGAGTGAAAGAGATTAAAAACAAAAACACTAAAATGAAATAAAAAAAGAGCCGAAGCTTTAACTACGTTAAGAGAGAAATTATATATAAAGACAAAAATTCAATATGAAATAAAATATGAGAGCGAAGAGTGAAAGAGAGAAATTCAATATGAAATAAAATATGAGAGCGAAGAATAATGAAAACTAGATTTTATTTCAATCCGCATGACCGAAGAATAATGAAAAACAAAAACACTCAAATGAAATATTCTTTCCCACCTGTCTTCTTTGTATGAATTGAGTTTGACTCGCTCGTTCGTCGAATACTTTATCACTCGTTCGTCGCTATCGCTAGCAACAGAACAGGTCGTGAATGTATGAACTCGTACGTTCCTCTCCAACGTCAGGAGAAAAGAAGAGGGCGTGCTTAGGCATGCGAGACCATACCAGTCAGTGGGATAGTTGGGGACAGTTCACCGAGCCAAGGAGGGAAGAGATTGAACTCTTTCAGCAACCCACACGATAGCAACCGTCCCGAAAAGAAGAAAAAGATCCGACGAACATTCATTCATCGTCAAAAGCAATCTGGCATGGGTACGTCCTGGGTCAATACAAGCCAATACATACGGCGGGCAGCTCGCTGGTCAGGAAGAAGGGGACCGGTCTTCAATTGTATAAAAGACACTTATAGGCTCGTTATAGTTAATCCGAGGGCTGACTTATTCAAGCACCTGAAAGGCGAAGAGCTCGCCCTCTATTGAATCAAAAAAACTAAAGATAGCGTAGCAGTGGGCTATAATGAATGAGCTGAGTTGGCTTCCCAAACCTGATTCATGAGTAGGAGCATGAGTTGGCTTCCCAAACCTTAAGAGTGATTAAGCGTTACCAGATAGAGACAGCAGCTCTTTATCTAGCTAAACTGAAGATATAGATTTATATACTAAAACTTCCTTTTCATACTTTAATGATTTGAACTGAACTTTGTAAGCGCAGAGCAGTTTCCTTCCCTTCTAACGGAGCTTATCTGATTCCGACTATTGGGAATGATTTTCTTTCTTTAGCTGGAGAAAGCAATCGTTCTCGCCCCATCTCTTCTATTCCCAACCGGTCCTTGCCCGCGAACACAACCCCAAATCAAGACCAGGGAATGGAACGAAGACATTCCACCATGCCCTCCCATGCGAGATTGAATTCCCAACCTAGGTGCTCTTAGTTATGAACTCGTACGCTGCAGGTCACAGGAAGAGGGTAGAGTATAGAACGCTCTACCGAAGGTGGGACTGAATTAGCTCCTCGGCGCGAGAGGGTTCAGTAGTGTCCTTTTGATGAGTCCGAGTTAAGGGTCCAGGATTGGGGGTCGTGGCGCTCAATAAGTAGGGACTGATTTTCCCAGAAGAATCTACTGAAAGCAGGGCACCTGATTCAGAGATCGGTAGAATCCTCGAGGGGCACAGTACTCTAGCGAGAGCAATGGGGGAAGGGGACCGGTCGGGTCTTTTCGCTCCGCACCTCAACTGAACCTCTTGATAGGGCTAAGGCTACTTTGCATTTCTTACCTAGGTCAACGGTGGGTTGATTATTCCCGCCCGGGCATTAATTCTTTTTCTTCCCTTACATAGGCGTACGAGCTTCATTCAGTAGGTTTGGGAGGACGCCGAAGTTAGGCTCAGACTCTACAGAGGGAGAGGTCAGCAATTATTATAATTCTAAATAAAGAAGTATAAGACAGCAGGGAATGGTTAGTCTAGATTGGATTCCTGTGCCAAAGAGTCTAAGGTCTTCTGATGAACTGAACTATCTTCTTACCTTCCTGCCCTGGCATTTGATCATATCCCACATAGTTATGGATTCCTCTTTCCGAGTGGAGCGCTTCCCACGCGTCTTCTTTTGAATCTCGCACCTGCTCCAGCAAGAATCTGAACTATTCCGAGCAATAGAACTCATAATCGTTCGCATAGTCCCAGCTACTCTCCTTCATAAATGGAACGGAGAAGATAGGAGGAGAGATGAAACTAATTAGCATGCATGAAAGGTCATTAATTGAAGTGTAGCCGGCTGCTTGAAGAGTGAATGGAAGGAAGTGAGCCGCGTCCGCTCTCGCGTCATTAACATTCGCTCCTTGCTTCAAGAGTGAAGTGACTGGTGTAGAGCACAGCCATCAACGACTTCTTAGATTGATCTTGAACTTAGCCAGCCGTACGTACGCTTCTCCATAAGAGGAGTCCGCGCGCAATGAAGAGTTCACTTTAGCTTGAGACTATGTCCTCACACATATAGGTTTTTTACGAGAGAGATCTCTTACTAAACCCGAACCCCTGCTGCTATCTTTGCGAAGAGGAATAGAGCAGCAGTCTCTTATGGGAGAGCACCAATTCTAGGAAGGGCAAGGTGCGAGTGATAACGACGAAAGAGTGAATGGCCAGTGGATAGTCGTAAATTGCGTAGCAATTTAGCTCTTTCATTCACGACCTTAATAGTAGGCCCAAAGAACTGACTTATGTATGAAGATAGTTCGAGTGGTGCTTAAGATAGCGACGTGTAGACGGGGAGCGACGTTAAGACGTTAAGACGTGGAGAGAGGGAAGAGCTACTAAACTATATACTTCCTGAATCTGGTCCCAGCTCAGACTCATTCCGTCTACGTCTAATGGGCTTAGCCTAATGGTTCTAGTCTATTGCTCCTTATCCTTAACTATAGGTGATCGATAGAGACTCTTCCCAGTGCCAAGAACTAGGACATAGGACAGAAGGTCCACCCTTGGGTACGAAAGTGGGCTATTCCTTGACTACTACGATCTTTCTCCCTACCTTCAGCTGCTCGTCTTCAATCTCATCCGCTAGCAAGCTTCATTTCTGCTCTTCCATCTGTCCTTTTTCGACTTTTGAGAATAGCTTTGACTCCGACCGAAAGCTGCTCTTCTCTTGTATTTCGATCTGCTAATCTACTTTTCCTCCCTTCATTGCTACCCAGAAGCTCAAAGTGAATGGTTAAAGTGAATGGCTACATGCCTTATACGTGCTCACTATCTTATAGTTTGATCGCTTGTTTCAAACGCTGAAGAAAAGAAAGCATAATCACCCGCATAAGCATAAGCATAAGCTGGAGGGAAGGATCTTGATCCGAAAGTGACGATGCAAGCTATTCGGTCTGAGTTGGTGTTCAGTATGGACGCTTCACTAGGGCTCTGCGCCCGTTCCTGAGGTTCTTGACCCAATGCAGTAGTTTACGTTAAAACGGTTCGTGCTTTGTCGAGCAAATCGAGAGCTAAGGCTTCAAAGCGTTTACTATATGAGTTCTTTCTTTCTACTTCGCTTCATTCAGAGAATGTGGCTGCGCTGCTGTTATATATAAAGAATGTCTCGCTAGTCACGGCAGAGATTCCTGGGCCCGGAGGAAAGAGGTTTAGCAGAGCAATTGAACTTCGACCTCTATCTACTCTGAGCCTTTCGATGTTCTTCCCATGTGGAGTGACAAGCATTCCCTGTCTTCGCCTCCGGGCACTTCCGACTTAGCGCTTGATCCCAACTTTCTTTAACCGCTCCGTGGGCTTAGATCTTAGAGGTAAAGTCAAAGTCCCGTCTTCGAAGTAAAGTAGCCCTGACTTTATGCTATCTCCCACCGATGATTGACCGGCCCTTCCTTCATATCCATCTTTCTTCATTCTTCCTTGCTGGCTGGCTCTTTCATGCCGGCTCAGAATTCCTCTTCAGTGCTGCACGACTTTCTTTTGCCCAAGATGGAGCTTAGCAATGCTTGGCTCTCCTACTTATCTTCCTCTATCTCTTTCTCTATTAATGAAACTTTATCCTTCCTTTCACTGCCGCTCTTGCGAAGGAGAATGAATCAAGCTCTCATACATAAGAAAGAAGCGAAGTCGAAGCAGCGAGTGGAATGAACTCGCAAAGAGAGCATCTAACTGAGCTCGAGGCTTGACTGAAGAGGAACGAGCGATAGCTTAGTAGAGTAGTGCCAGGAGGTCTAGCGGAATCGAAGCATAGCGGCAATCTAGCAGTGGTCAGAACCATATCGTCAGCACAAAGAGGCCAATAGCTACTGAGGGGTCTTATGCCTTGAAGCTGGGGCGAGGGGACGAACTGACTATGAGAGATAGCGGAGAAGGACCCATTCCCATTCTTTGAATGTTAGTTGAGCAATGAGAAAGAGACAGAGAAAGGAATGAATGAAGAGATAAAGGAGGAGCGAGTGAGAAGCCTAGCGTTCGTTCCAACTATTGCGACTTAACCCTTGGGGACCTCCCCGATTGCTTCACGACTTCTGCTCTCCACTTCGCATGCTGCCTATGACTGATGCCTATCATCTCCTGATCACTGATCGGATGGATTGGATAGAGACTCGAGCTTACTTTCATCTTCTGAGTTCTTTCTATGCGATCCGGTCAAAGACCTATCACTATCAGTCCCATCATGATTAGGTAATTGGTAAGATGAGGCCTGATTTGGTGTTCTACCGCATGTAGCTATCGCTTCACTTCTTCCTTGCTCTACTACTTGATTTTACCCAAGACTCCGCTCTATAATCCCGCTCGCTGCTGCCTTAGAGCATTGGTTCAACTTGCCAGATTAGAGCATGTCTGAACTTGCCAGATTAGAGCATGTCTGAAAAGGCCGGGGATTCATTCCTCGGGCTGGGGAGAAGGATGACTTCCCTCCAAGCATCGAGAGCGTAGAACTTCTTTCTTGTAAGTCTCAAGATGTCTTTGCCTGAGCACCTTGGATGATTGATGATGGCAACATCACAATAAATTCAAGACAACTCCAATCTTATAATTACTCGTGGAGACAGTGTCAAAGCAGTAAGAGTCAAGAGATCTGGCTAGTTAACCAGACGCCGACCCTTGCCCTGAGAAGTTCCGGGGCATCCTGGAGAGCTGATGTTTTGACGTGCATGGTATCTCTATTACAATAAGATCCAGCTTTTTGGGCTTTGGGGACCTTATCGAACCTCATTGTCATGAGATTGTTTTATAATTGTATAGAATATCTGCCTCAGGCGCGCCACATGTTTGAACATGTGGGATCATTAAGGAGGAGAAAGCTCTTTTGAATGTGGCAATCTTTCCTTTGAAGGAGCAGTTTGCTCTTTGATCTTTGCTAGAAAAGTAATGGCATTGATTCGTCGATCTGGTCTGGCAGCACTATATTTAAAACAGTGTAGTGTTCACTTGATGCAGCGGAGAGGGACCGAAGAACAGATCTTCAACGTTCGTGTCATTGAGCCGAGCAGGGATCCCGACGATTATTCCAACTCACCATCGCCATTTGATTATGCGAGGTGGGGAAGAACGAGGCCGTCGTCTTGTACTAGGATATCGCAAATTATCATATGCCGACTTACCGTTCCCACCCATCGTTAAACATGGGGGTGTATGTAGTCCCTACTGTCCATCCCTCGCAAAAGTCCCAACTACACCATAGAAAGCCATACTGAATTCTCATCGATTTGAAATCAGTATTACGCTTACCATATTGACACGGAACCAAAGGAGGAGAAAAGACCTGTTCAAGACTAGGATCAGACTCAGACCGTATCTGAGACCTTGACCCACCCCAACCACTCGTATATCCACTCGTGGTAAAGAGTAGCCTCAAGTAGGTCCTGCTCATCTGAATGCCACAGCACTTTGTCTGGTGGTAGTTCTAATTGCTTAGGACTAGACTTTTCAAGTGCTCGATCAACTAAGATGCCCTTAAAATATGGATTCAATGGTTCTTTCCTTCCAAAGAACCATTCCAAAGGTAGTCTCTCGTCAAACAGGAGCCTATCCGCAATGACAGATAACCGCCTCCACCTCCTAGACGTCTTGTACTCCTATACTTGTCGTGGTTCAGCTTGTGTAGGGTTATGAAGTTAGCTAAGCGGATAAGCAAAGCAACTTTTAGCTCGATAGAGACTGACCCGCCTGATATAGACGGGGTAAAGGAGGTATTGGGTCTTATAAAAACTCATTTGGATACCGTTTACAAACGTCCCTGGATTACACGGGAATCTCTGAATAAGGGGTTCTCCTGGATTCCGACTTGGAAGTCCACACCTAATGATGATCGAGAGTTCGAAGGGCCTAAAGCAGTGCCATCCGTATTTACAGCAATTCAATACGAGGGACGAACGCAGTGACGTGTTTTGCTCGAGATCTTAGAATCATTCATTCGTTGGAGGGCGTCTTCAGTCCTGGTTATGGGTGAAACGGGTCTTATGGCCATTAGATATCGCCTATAACACTGCAGCGATAAATAAGGATCTCTTGTTCTACGAAACCAACGTAGGGCAGGTATTCGATGAGCTGGCAACTGCCTTTGGATCGTGTCCTTTGAGACCAGGTCGGTTGGCTTGCACCCTTGCGGGAGCTGGGAAAAGACGGATATTTGCCATAGGAAACTATGTCAGACAACGTCTTCTCTATCCTGTGCATGATTGGGCTATGCGGGTCTTATCCCGTCTAGACTGCGATGGTACGTTTCAACAAGAACGTCCCATACATCGACTTCGTGGTAAGGGTTTAAAGGAGGGGTAGAGTTCATGGCCCAAAGAACTGACTTATGTATGAAGATAGTGAGACTGCTAAAAAGAATCCGAAAGAAAAGAGTCAATTCCAAGATTAGCTGCAGTCGTCAATGCCAAAAGAAAAGAGTCAATTGTTCTTATATAAATATAAAGCGAGCTATAGCTCTAAGACGAGTTCACTTTTATTGTGTAGAAGAGAGGGATTACAGTTCAAATAAAGAAAGTATTAAAATAGAAAACTTATCTTTTGCTTTAAATTTCACTACTCTTTTGAAATCCTATTTTCATTACAATCTGGAATGTGTTTTTTTGTTCTTTTTCAAAGGGATGCTGAGGTAGGTAATGAAGTCCGATAGCTCAGTGAAATTATTAAGAAAGAAAATGGTTTTTTCAAAGGCTTCAAAGTGCGTTGAGTGCGTTAAGTGTATCTCGTCCCTCGGATTAACTATAAAACGAGCCTATCCTTACGTCGTATATCTCCCAAATAAGGAAGGTCGATCCCAGAAGCACACCAGCAGATTACAGTAATTCATGGCTGAGGATAGTCTACAATAGCTACGCAATTTATACGGATTTGATTCAAAAAGTCACACACGTAGAAAGAATCTCTCCCTGCCCTCGGCCCTCACTCAAACTTAAGGAGAAGAAGAGCAGCAAGAAAAGGAACCTACTCGGACGAGGTCTCCAACCTTTCTCTTCCCATGAAGAAGAATAGACTACATCGCAAAGAAGTGCTTTTTCCGGTCGAGCACGTCCCATGAACTCCCAATATAACCTACTTCTAAAATATCCATGTGGGACTAAACCCCACTATGTAATCCTTAGTTACCTAATATCTTAGCATATACTTTTTTATTTTATTTTTGATTGTAATTAGAACAGAGTGGCATTCTATCTTAATAGGCTTGTTTTGTGAAAGACAAGATTAGTAATGATATAAATAATCACTTTATTGCAAACTAAATACATATAAATCGACCGAGGACATCTTTGTTCATCCATTAGAAATTTAACAACATCAACCAACTAGGAACAACATGAAACATAGCATGATATTTTTCTCGATCTTATTGTAATTTGATTCGTGCTCCTCTAGGAAATCAAATTGCTTTCAACAATGATCCAATGCCAATTTGTACACCTTCTATCTATTAAACAATACTAGAACTGTTTTAACTCCATCAACAGAAGATCCTGTTAATTTTAGTAATTGTAAATTATATCAATTTCCTTACCAACTTAGAAGCAATAATTATGTTCAAATTTAGTTCTTTAATCTCTAGAAAGTTTGAGAATCAGGATCCATGAGGGTTGTGTTGCCCACAGAATTAGATCCGGCATGGTAGTTTCAATAACCATATTAAGTGCACTTCCACATAGGAAAGTTCATTCAACCATTAATTCCTTAACACTGCCTCGATACCAAGAAATTAACAAATTTGACAAAGAACTTTGTCTTGAAAGTGGTAATGGAGATTCACTTTAGCATTGCAATAAAACTGTAAATATATTCTGGAAACTTATCAAACCTGAGTTTTCACAAGAATCTTGACCTCAAAGATTCCAAACGTGATCTTAATGACATTGCATACAGACAATAATAAAAGGATATACTTGCTTAATTTAGTTTATAATTGTCACCAATAAACTTATGTTCAATTCCTTTTCTCATGTATTATGTTGAGAACTTTGTATTATACATGTATCATCCATATTAGACTATGGATAAGCCATTTCGAGCTATGTATCTCCCTTACCATTAGAGATAGCAACGAGTAGGATGCTTGCGAATAATGCATGTACTTGTGCAAGATATCTAATATTCCATACTGGTTCCATACCCCTCATGGTTATTTATTGCACTAGCAGAACCCATACACATAATGTTAAGATGGGTACCTTACTCAACTAAATGTGTCAGGTACCCATGGGATTTTAAGTATGTATATCAGTATTGTGTATGTTATAAAATCGTATGCTTGAGCCCGCCATCTGCCTATCTTGACAAATTTTTGGATGTGTCTCTCCCTTATATCTTGAATGGTACAATATTTAAGTCCATGCTGAGATCCATTTCAAAGAACTGAAGCAAATCTTTCCAATAATTTTCAATCTTCATCATGGTGGATGTGGTTTCTCAGCACCAAATTTTATGCTTCTTACCTATCAGTGAACCCATACAGACTAATTTTTTTTTTATCAAGCTTTCAATCATGTATACATAATATGCCTGGCACTTGTATACCATAATTATGGAACTTGGATTGGCATGCAGAAAATAATCTTCCGGAGAATATCCTATCAGACTGGTGGTCTATATTTTCTGATGTTTTCATCGCAAGAACAAATGAAGATCATTCTCCAGTTGATTCATCACAAAAGGGGGTAATTTCCTTGGATTTTGAATGATGTAAGATTTTATCAGAAATGATGGTTAGAAAAACCTTCTGTTCTACTCATAGATACAAGGGACAAAAGCAACAGATCATCAAGAGCAGTTACAGATGCAGCAATTACAGATCATACCACAAGACCAGACCCAACTGCAGCAACAAGGAGGCATTCATCCTGCTTTGATTGAGATGATAAATGCTACCAATACCAATGAGATTCCAAAAACTAGTTTATTGGATTCCAAAACATATGAAGAAGGGGTGGATCAGCCACAGTTAATAGCAGATACTGAGATATCCACACAGCTTTTTGACGCTAACAGAGACACACTTTTACAATCTGCAGCCATCCATCCGGGGTAATTACTATTTTTGTCCCCTGAATCTGGAGTTTTTCTAGGATGCTTTAAAGAGGTCATAATAAATTGTTTCAAAACTAATTGGGCAGGCAGCTTATCCAATACAATCACATAAATGGATCTTCTGATATGCAGCATATTCAAGGACAAAATCAATACACACCTGTATTATTTTAACAACATCTAATTCTTGTTTATGTTACCTTTTATCTGTATTCTTGCACGCTCATCTTTACGGTTATTATCCACAGTTGCATCTCAGTAAGGGTGAGGCAAGTTCATCTCAAAGACCTTTGAATGTGGATCCCTCTACACCTCAAAGATCTCTGAATGTAGATCCTTCATTGTTTAGCCGTGGAATTTTGGGGGCAAAATATCGAACAAATGGAGCTGGTAAGCAAATTATCTGGTGAATTTTGTGCCTTGGAACATGTTCACCATCATCAACCTATGCTGTGTTTGTCTCAACTATTTGATATCGGTTACATGAATCATATTTCTCTATTCAGGTCTATGTGAAGCTAGCACACTAGTAATATTTAAATAAATTATTTTTTCCCCTTACATTTACCATTGTTTTATTTGATCTTCCTTACCACACACATCTTCCCCTTACATAAATTCCACTGTTTCTTGGTTATTGAATCTATTAATTGTCCTTTGAACATGCTATTAAATACCCCCACGGGCTGGTGTAGTTGGTTCATGCAAGGGTGTTCCTGCCAATAGGCCTGTGTCAATTTCCAGCTACCTTTTTTTGCCTAAATAGCTCAGGGCACATTCGTTCTAAACTCATATTAATTAATCAAGCACAACTTCATATATTGCCATGCTGTTCTCCACAAGATTATGGTCAATTCTTTCTAGACTACAGTAAAGTTCATGCTGAAAGCACCATTTTTAAAGGCTCCTGATTAGATGGTTACCATTTTTAGTTTGTCTACTTATGTTCTGCACCCTTACGTGTCTTTAGCAATAAACTATTTTTATAGAATGTTAATCATGAAGATCTGATAGAAATTTGATGTTTTGTTCATATTTATATCTTTCAGTAATGAACCAAGGTGTCAACAATCTTCCACTTAGAGGGCGACCACCAAAGGTATTGCTACATTCTTTTTAAATTGTTCTTTTTTATTTTGTCAAGTCTGTGTACCAAATTTACCATATAGTCACACGACCAGGGTTGACACCACTCTGATTGTTTCGATCTACTTACTTTTGTATGAATTTACACTCCCTAAAGTATGTCTCTTGATTCTCTAACCAACCACACTTCATAACTGGAATATGTGAATTTAAATTCATCTTTATATCTATTTTCATAACTTGGGTCACTTCTCTTTTTTGTTGTATGTTTATTTCACATTCCACTGACCCCACCTAGTGGGATAAGGCTTGGTTGCTATTGTTGTTTATTTCACATTCCACTTGATCGATACATGATTTTTATCTTGTCAGAGTGGTAGGCCGAGAAAATCAACCTCTTCTGGAGCTGGATACAACAGTCGTACCGGAATTACCCCACCTCTATCAACCCCTATTATTGCAACTGCTTCCGGAGCTTCCATGGCTAATAACTTACAAAACTCAAATGCTACTTTCAAAAGTTCGACGGCAACACTTTCTATTACCCCACCTCCATCAACTCCTATGCATATATCTGGCTCTGGAGTTTCCATGGCTAACTTACAAAACTCAAATGCTATGTCCAAAAGTTTGATGATGTATGGAACAGATAGAACATGTGGACTTGCCTATTTCAACCCAATGGTACGTCCACGAAATCTGATTTCAGTTTTGTTATGAAACTGGAAGATAATGTATCATCTTATTAAAATATAATTTACTCTTCTGATTGAAGGATGATTGTGAGACTTTTGAAGAGATTATTGAATCTTTTTTCTCCAATAACGAAGATGGAAGGGAGACTTTTGCTACTACCAATATGACTGCTGCGCATGATACGAAATCTTTGAATGGTATGTGTGTTGTGCATTGGTTTTCAACTAGTATATCAAATAATTTCATTAACATGTTCTATATTTGTGTTAGGAGTTACTCTCACTGAATCTGGTCATGCGCATACCAGTCAAAGCATAGTTTCTTGTCACTTCTCTTCAGATGGAATGTGGCTTGCTAGCGTTGGACACGATAAAAAGGTAATATATCTTGTATACTCGATAATGGTTTCATTTTCTTGAAGCTCATCATCATGGAGTCTACCATCATGTAATTACCCTGAAAGGTAGTTATAGCTTCGGTCAGATTTTATTAGCACACTTATGCTGGAAGTATACCATCCTGCTTGGTTCAAGTTAGTACGCCTTTTCTGCTTGGTTCAAGTTAGTGACCTTAGGTGGTGGAAAGAAACCCGATATTTGTCAATATAGTTGCTACAGTATCTGACAAAAGATGTATAGTTGCTAATTATTTGCCATTTCATTCAATCACATGTAGGCTTGAAGTTGTGATAGGAATAGTTATTCTGGAGTTTAACTGCCATTGGCCGGTGCAGTTCAAAATATAGAAAGTCTAGTTGTTCAAGAACTTATAATACAAATTAAGGACTTCTGCGTAGAGTTTTTTTGACACCGTTCCAATGAGCTAGTTTTTGCAACTAGATTTAGACATCAAACAACTTCTCCTGTCTGTAAGATTGTGATAACTTTTCTACACATTTCCTGATGATTTTGTCATGCACAATAGTAAGACTACAAAGCTAGAACACTAAGCACTATTGAACTTTGTGAGATGGGGAGACTATGTACCAGAAGTAAGCACGACGATTTGGACAAAGATTAAGCTTTCCAATGGCTAATACATGCTGCCACAAAATTTTCATTTTCAACAAAACTATCCAATGAGTTCATGTATAGCTAAACTTTCTTTTCAGAGTGTGCTGGTTTACTTATTGGATGCTGTACCCTGCATTAGTATCTATGTCACCTATAGCAAACTTAATTACCATAGATTTTTTTTGTTACTTTTAGTTAAGTGTCAGGTGCTTATCGTCTTATTTTATCTGATAGGTCATCATCTGGAACATGGAGACATTGCAAACTATTAGCAGTTCCGATGAGCACTCCAAATTTGCGACGGGTGTCTGTTTTAGCCCAAACTCAACTCTGCTGGCATCATCATCATTTGATAAAACTCTGCGACTATGGAATGCCTCTGAAGTATGGTGTTATTCTTCTTACAACCCACTTTTATAATCTGTAAATTAGGTCTTTTGGTGTTTAGATATAATATTAGTGTTCGTGTGCAGTTAGATTTGAAGTCATGGTCTGTAGTGCTGTATCAGAAAAACAGTAGGAGTATCGTTAGTTTTATTTCGGTTATCTGCCATATGATAGCATATCTTCTAGGAACACTACGGAGGTAAAGTGAATCAATCAAGTAGCTTTTTTACCCATTGGTATCCTTTGTTCCTTTGCAATCTTGCATTCTCTAGTGAGAAGCTTTCGCCCATAGATGAGTTATGCTCCCCACACCAAGCCCACATTTTCTCCCTGCGGTTTCCTATCAAGGTTCATAGCACAATTTGGAGTCATGTTTACTAACAATCTGGGACAATGTTATGTTGTTTCTTTTCAGTGCTGACTATTTTTTTCCTCTTTTACATTTGTAGTCTTCTATCAACTGTTTACATATTTTCTCCGGGCACAATGCACCAGTAACATCACTCGACTTTCATCCCCAAAAGTTTGATCTTCTCTGCTCCTGCGGCAACAATCGTGATATTAGGTACTGGAGTACCAGCCACTTTTTATGCACGCGGAGTTTCATGGTTAGTCAGATTGCATCTCGATCAACTTACTCTTTTTTCCAATGGCCTGAGTTCAATTTTCTTTGTTGCTGAGCCAGGGCGCTACGGTCGGAGTCAAGTTCCAGCCTAGAAGTGGCATGTTCCTGGCTGCTGCAGCAGACAATGGCATTACCATTTTCGATGCTGAGACGACTATAAGACTTCACATTTTACAGGTCAGTTTGAGCAGTTAAGACATTTTTTCAGAACTTTTGTTGTATAGGTTCTTAATCTTTTCTTCGAATTGTAGGGTCATAGTAAGATAGAGTCGATATGTTGGGCTGCAAACGGTGATACTCTTGCATCTGTAAGTAAGGACGTCGTTAAAGTGTGGTGCTTGCGAACAGGGAGCTGCATCCATGAACACAAATCCAGGGGTGAAAGGTTCAGTTCATGCGTCTTCCATCCACACTCACCACAAATTTTGGTTCTTGGAGGCAATAAAGTAAGTACGCACCTCATTAACTATTATTGGAGCAAAAGATGATATCGTCGGTCCCATGACAGAATACTCCCATTAGTTATTATGATCTATGTGTGCTTGCTCCAAGAGTTTAAAATTAGAAGAATGATTGCGCAATTAGATAATCCCTTGAAAGTTTTCAAATAAGTAAATTTTCTCTGAAAGCTCGAACCCTAAAGAACGATTGCTGCTTAATCTCTTGCAATTCATGCAGACAATGAGGCTCTGGGATGTGACTGAGAACAAGAGTTTCACTGTCCCTGCACATGAAGACCTTATTTCCTCCTTAGCACAGTCGGAGTCGACCGGACTGATCGCATCTTCTAGCTACGACAAATCTATCAAAGTATGGAGATAGTCGTGGGCACTCAAACACATGAAGAAGCCCTAGTAAATGAGTTACAACTTTACTTAAAGAGCATAAGGCACTCTCTAACCCTCTTCTATAGGATTCCCATTCCTGAATAAGAGGAGAGGCAGAGCAATGCCAGGTTATTTCTGTTCTTATTCTGGTCGATGATTTATCTTCCCAGTTTTACACTGTCAATTCAAACTTAAATGGATTTGGCAGTCCAAATAAATCTGTCAAAAATTTGAAACATTCTCCTTGTATCCGATACATCATAAAATTTTTTGGATAGATAAAAATAAAAAAGACACCCCTCTTTCATTTATTATCCATGCCTATACTTTTACTTACTGAAATCATCTTTATTTTTGACATCGTTTTGGCACCTATGAGATCTTAGATGTCATACAATTACAACAACTATGATCCTACATAGTAGCTAGGATTTTATAAACACAGTTATAACAGTTACGCTGATAATAATTTCTATAATATAATAAAATGTTAATTATAATTTGTAATTACTATAATATATGCTTGGACACGTCAAGTTTCAATTCCAAGACCTCAAGTGACAATCTCGAGGGGACTATATACTACATATTCATGCATATAGATGATGTTAACTCATCTAAATAGTGCTCAATTAAATAAAAAATATACTAGATATGATGCTAAATTTAAGAGGAATTATACTTTATTATGGATTTTTTTAATATATATTTTGGCACGTATGAATTATACTTTATTATGGATTTATTGTATCTATATTTTATCACATTCCTAAAAATTGTATGCATAAATAGTGTACTAG
>JBBPFP010000067.1:1786734-1799475 GCA_037974795.1 Kaempferia galanga | reverse complement strand
CCCAATTCATAAGACAGTATACGATAAATATATACGGCCCCAAAAAAAAAAAAGGGAAAAAAATCATTAATTGTGGTCGCTTTGGGTGGCTATGATTTTGATGGATATAGTTACCATAAATTTGTTCTATTATTTTATAATTCTGCTTTAACACAAGTTATTCACTATGATTATGTATGTTCAGGCAAAATACTAAACAGCAAGTGGATATGCCCCCTAGGGGAAGGTAACATTAAACTTTTAAATTTAGAAAAAAAAAAAAGGTGACCAAAATCTCAATCCAGAATAAGAAATTGGACGTAGAGGACCGACAAACAAAATTGAATGTCCCTTCTCCTACTAGTAAATATAGCAGACTCTTCATCTATTGCAAAAGTAATTGCAAGACAACTACGCTAGTGTTTATTCATCAATCACCCATTATAGTCAAGATAAATAAAGGTGTACCTTTCACTAAAGCAGCTATAGCCAGAGTGTCACTAGGTAGTTCCGTGACTATGTTTATAATATCATCCAAGTTATCAAGACCAATAATGATGCCCTGAAAATAAAATAAAGGAAAAACAATACTTAAAAACTATGCCTTGTTAAGAATTTAGATAGGAGAAGATATACCTCTATAATATGTTTTCGTTCTAAAGCTTGACTAAGCTTAAATCTTGCACGTCTTTCAATGACAGAACTCCTAAATTCAAGAAACACCTGAAACAAAACAAACATTTTACTTTTTCTATTACTATTTCATGGCACATAGTAAAATAATCACTTCTCGAAGAATCTATTATTAGGCAATATCAGTTTATGTTGGGATATCATGTGCTGAAAAAAAGGTTTCCCCCATTCAATTGCATGACAACACCTATCACAATCTATGAGTAACTTTGGTTGAATATATTTTGTGCATATGAATAACAAAATCAAGAACTTGGTTTTTAAATTCACTAAACATGTTAGAAAAACAAACAAGGAATGAGCATAATAGATATTGTAATCTTTTTACCAACTGCATAGAAAGCTAACAATTTTTTGACAATATAGCATTCCTCTTCCAACAGAAAATTTCAGAAGGAATAATGCTGATGGAAGCTTATTTTTAATTGCATTTCACAATTTACATTTTGCTATATTATTGTTGCATATTATGGGTTTCCTTTAGGCTTTGATTTCCTGGCTGGAAGATACAAGAGGAGAGACCGAGAGAGTGATAAAAAGATGTATGTATAATTTTGTGAATATTTTCGTTGTAACTTGGGTGGAAAGCCAAGAGAGAGGAGAGAAAAAAATTACAAAATTACGTATGGAGTCCCATTATTTATGTATGTCTTGTGTTGCTTCCCCTCCTTTCCCTTTAGCTTCCATCATTGGCAAAGGTATGCCTCAAATCTTATGATTCATGTAGAGTTGACACCAGTAATGATGATATTATAAATAGGACTGATATAAGGACACGCTTTGCAGAGTAAAAGGTATCACAAAATATCAAGTGATCTGATATACTTTTGATCATCTCAAACATAAGAAGAGCAGAGTTAAATTTATCAAAGCATCTTCAAAAAGATTGTTTCAGCCAATAAAAAGATGTTTTTAGTTCACACATCAAACTTGTCTCCTCTGAAACAACAACCTCAAGTAATTGCTCAATCATTAATAAGGAAAGCATTCTTTCTGTCGAATTGATAGTAGACATTGAGATATAGCAGTGAATCTAAGAAGAAAAAAAAAAGATGAGGTAACCTTAGTCATGAGAGAAAATATATCAAGGTAATCAACACTACAAATTTTAATTTTATAGCCAACTAAGGATTTACCAACATTTAAATCTTACAGCCAACATAGGATTTGTCAACATTTTAATCTTACAGCCAACTAAGCATTTGCCAACATTTTAATCTTACAGCCAACTAAGGAGTTACCAACATCCTAATCTTATAGCCAATTAAGGATTTACCAACAGGTGAAAGAAACCAACTCTGAAAAGTGTCATTAGAGCATAAAACAGTTATCAAACATTGCTTGTCACCACCTTGGATCAAATATCAGTTCCAAAATAATTGAAAATTTTTAAAATAATCGAAGTAAATAAAAAAAATTTGTAGAGATAGAGAAGCATCAAAAAATACACCGACATAAAGGATGTAGGGTACTACACCTATGAGTACCCTTCCTTAAGGCAACAAGTATAAAAGGGGAAGAGAGAGAATGAAAAGAGCAAATGATGTTAGAAGAGCAAGGGAGTTCCAAGCAATCGCTGTAAGTTAAACTCTTAACCTTCTGCAGCAAGTCTTCCTTGGCTTCAACTCTAGTGTTGTTGCCTCTCTAGGAGAGGATGGTGGAATAGGAGCACAATAGAATACAAATGGGAAGAATTGGAGTAAACAGACCTTGGCAACCAACTTGGGAGTAAATGTTGTGATAAAGAAAACATGAGTAGACTCAAAGAATATCACATAAACAGAAATAAAGACCCAGTCCAACTCAAGAAAGTAGCACCAAAGCCCTACTTGCAAGGCAAAATCTAGGAGGCATTTATCCCAAGAGATGAACAAAAAATAGTGGACTCAAACATGCAAGCAGCAAAGGGTCTCACAAAGGGAGGAAAGGTAGAATGTCATGAAGAATAGAAAAAGCATGTGGTTAAGGTAGCATGCAGTAAGGTTGTCATATCCCAAGACAAAGTAATTCATATAAACTAATAATGTACAAACTGTACCATTCGAATGGGTGTTTGTCCCTCAATAACACTTTCGTTGGGGCTTATTAGGACATGGAGATATGATCAATACCCTAGCTAGAGATGAAGGATTAAAAGTATTAGAAAATATTCCTGCCCATTATAACTTCTGAGAGTTTTAATAGAAATCCTCAACTGAGTTTCAGTATGTGCACCAAAGAAAGAAAAAAAATGGGAAAGTTCATAAGGCTATTACAATAATAAAACTCAAGCTGTAATAAAGTAGATATCCATGAAGGTGGCAAAATTTTTACAATTAGTTTCAAACAAACCCTTCTTGGACCCTAAATATGCAAGTTCATTCAGAAAAAATAATGAAGCAGCATGACTTTGACAATTATAAAATGAAAATCAAACATGTTTGCTGACAAAACACACTAATAGACTCTGAAAATCAATCAAATCCACATTTATAAATTTTATACAACAAGAAGGCCCAGATCACTCTAGATTCGAGTGCAGAAGAACCAACTAGTGTAGCAAATGGGTGTTCTATTATTATTTTTGATAATCCAGGTATGACTCATATGCCATATTGATCCTTATAATTTTGAATGGAAACAAAATCACTGGTAATGATTATTGAGCAACTTAGTGAGATTGCTGACAGATAGCAAGTTGAAAGAAAACTTAGATGGAAGAAAGTTCTTAAAATGGGGAAGTGACCAAACCAATACCCCTGACAAATACAATGGCCGATCATCAGCTAGAGTAGCATGAACAGAATGAGATGGTATACGACCAGGGAATATGAAGATGTTACCTGATATAGGTTTACTGGATCTTGAATCTAGAATCCAACTGTAGAATCTAATAATGTGTGAAGTGCAAATAGTAGGATTAGCTCCGTAAGTCAGTGATGGCACAAAATGGCATAAGGCACTATGAGAGGTATACCACTTAAGGAAGCACTGCTACTCAATAGATACTCAGAGGGTCTAATTGAAAGAGGCAGACTATCAAGAAAACTATGAGTAACTTTCTTAGATATGCAAAACATGGGTCTACCTCAGGGGCTTACAATCAAGGATATGATGTGTGTAGATTGCATACACTTTTATGCATGCTTTGACGTATATTCACTTGTATTTCTTGAGTATGATCTATGCTATTACACCCTATTCCATCATTATTGCAGCATTGTTGCTCTCTTTGTTCGGAGATCTACTCTTACTTTGTTTTTATTCACAGAACGCGTTTCGAAGAGAAAATGGAGACAAAGCGTGCTTCAGAGCAATCCTAGAAGAGGGTATCCTGTGACAGAAGATATTCCTTTAACCGGACTTTCTAGGTTACCTCTTCTACTTAATTGCATTAATCTATCGTTAAGAAGTAAATCGGATAACTCCAGCGATTGTATGATCGAGACCCTAGGGTATCCCTTTAATTGAACTTTCTCAAGTTACTTATTTACTAAATGGCATTAGAGCTTAGATAAACTCTCCCGTGTGATCTTCGCAGGGTTGTGTCGGACTTTAGTTAAAAGCTCTACAAGAATGTAAGCATGGAGTTAGGTAGATGAACAATGCATAGGGACATTAACTAGCATGAAACCGAAATTTTAGATTCATCCCCAAATCCAACTTCACCTTAACTCACGCTCACTCTCTCCCTCTTTCAAGCGTTCGTGGCCAAACCACCTTCCAATTGTCTAGATAATTCAGCATGTAAAGTTAACTAGTGCTTAATCAAACGTCCATGTGGGATCGATATTTTTATTACTTGATGGCAACCATGCACTTGCTTGCTGAAATCGAACACATCAGGATACCATCATAAGTTACTTCCTTACATAAACCCAAAATAATATAGCGCATCCATTTCCAAATATCTGATCAGTTCCTGAGAGAGAAGAAACAAGTATGCTCCTAACAAATCTTGAAACAGGACCATCTTCTTCTCACAGAAGGGAAGAATTCGAACCGGGAGAAACGGATCTAAATCACAGTAGCAGAATCATGCAACAAGAAAACTGCAATCAGTTCCGGGAAAAGTAGAAATTAAAGAAACTGATGTGTTGCTGAAGGTATCCCGGGCCCAGGAGTTCTGAAGAAAGGAGGGACTGCAAAAGCAGTGGAAAAAATCCCAAAACAAGGAAGAAACACTAGACTATGTGAAACCAGATAGAGGTCAGCATGGATTGCAACTGGTCATCATGAGAATCTGCAGAGCATAACATCTAGATAAAGGGAAGAATTTGATCAGGAAGAAGCTAGTCTAAATCACAGTAGCAGAATCATGCAACAAGAAAACTACAATCAGTTCCGGGAAAAGTAAAAATTAAAGAAACTGATGTGTTGCTGAAGGTAGCCAGGGACAGGAGCTCTGATGATAGGAGGGACTCTGCTGCAAAAGCAGTGAAAAAAATCCCAAAACAAGGAAGAAACACTAGACTATGTGAAACCAGATAGAGATCAGCACAGAATGCAACTGGTCATGATGAGAATCTGCAGAGCATAACATCTAGATAAAGGCTGATTTTTAAAAGCAAAGATTGACCTGCAGCTGTAAATATACCTAAAAACAGATGGTGGATCAAGCAATAAGATTCTGCAGAATTCCAGAAAAAGGCAGAGAAATCACTACTGCTGGTCATAAGAATGTTGTCGTATGTGGTATACTGTTCTTGAAGGTCTACAGATTCTGGAGATTTCACAACATAGTGCAGCATGCGTCCTCACTGTGTTGAAGAAAGTGCTGCATTTGCAGAAAACCAGGAACAACCTGGGAAAAGGTGTGCTGCTGAAGACAGACAACAAAGTCGAAATCTGAAGACACTAATCGGTACTGCCACATCGAGCACAAGAGCAAAAGACCAAAAATCACAGCCAGCAAGTTTGAAGAAGAGAAAAAGTTGATTGAAGCAGGAATTGCGAGGATGTGAAGAAGCAATTAAATGACGGATATCTGTAAATCCAGGATTTGAGATGTCGCCACTCCCAGGATGAGAAGAACGAACAAGCGTAGCAATTGTCAGTGAGTTCATCTTAATACATGGTGAAAGAGAGAGTAATACCTAGACTCTAAATGCATGATGCAATGGGTAAATTATTAGGGTTCCTCACATATCTTCATATATTGCCATTCCTTTTAAAGAACTGGTCCTATTATATTTAAAGAACTGATCCTCACAAAAGTCATAAAAAAGCATAAGCAAATCCTAGTTGTTCCTGTCTATTGATTAGTTGTCTTAATAAATAAAGCAATAACCCAAATGATCCCCTTATTATGACGAATGCCTAAATTGAATCCTATAATCCAAACTGTTTAAATAAGATGAGAACCTTGCTTTCATTGAATCAACTTGTTTGGCTGAACCAGCTTGAATGACAAAAATATTGGTAAAAAATAAAAAAAAAATCGATGGTAAATGTACATTGATTTCATAAGTAAATTTATTTTTAAACATCTTTAGAAATACAAATCAAATAATTTTAACTTGACTAAATAGATTAGTTGAATTAATTATTTCTTGTATTTAATAATTAAATACCTATTAAATTAAATTTTTTAGCCAACTTTTATTTTTTAAAAACAAATGGGAAGGGTTCTCATTTTATGAAATTGATGGAATGAAATAGTTTTAAATGAATAAATGTCTATTTAATTTTATAGGTAAACATTTATATCAAACTAATAATGGTTAAATTTTATCAATTTTATTTTTATGAAGTTGATCGGTGAAACAACTTGATTTTGAAAAAAAAAATCTATATATATTTTTCTTTTTGGTAAAAATATCAATTAGATTAAATAGGAATGAATTTTTAAATTTTTAGAAATAAGCAACAGTAAAGCTGTCACCAAACAACTTGACTGAAAGAAATTAATTTGTTTTTTTAAAAGAAAATTAAAAAGGTTTATTGAGATTTGCTCTCT
Source organism: Kaempferia galanga (assembly GCA_037974795.1). NCBI lineage: Eukaryota > Viridiplantae > Streptophyta > Magnoliopsida > Zingiberales > Zingiberaceae > Kaempferia > Kaempferia galanga. The sequence continues at coordinate 1,792,865 of JBBPFP010000067.1, read as the reverse complement.
ATTTTTTAAAAAAGGAATTCTTTAAATACTCATGTTGTTTTGCCCAAATTTGACATTAACTAATTTTATAATTTTAGAAAACTCAAAATGATAATAATAAATTTACTTATAAAATTAAATGGGCATGTCTCTCCTATTTTTTATTTTTTCAAAATAATTTATTCGCAAACTATTTCACCAAACAATTTGATTCAAAGACTTCAAGTTGTTTTCAAAAGTGAAATGAAAGGCCAGAAGAATGAGAATTAGCCTGCTTTGGACATTTAGGAATATATAGTCCAGGCTTTTTCATTTCCCTTTACGAGGGGCGTTATCTATTAAATAACTTACATATATGCTTCATCTACCAAACATAAAACCAATATTTATTGTCCCTCAATAACCCTCCCTTACCAATACTTCATTGATTTGGCTCATTCACTTCGTTCTTTTATAAGTAGAGTTACTATTTTACATCACCAACTCACCATTATTATTATAATTCAGTCTATGCTTGATCTGTTGAACATGAACTCCTATCATCCTCTCAATAGCCCTCCTTTCCCAATACTTCATGAGACGTGCTTATCCTACTCTTGGTGTCCTCTCAATAACGCTCCTTTCCTAATGCATCTTGGTATGGATCATCCACTTCATTCCTCCATAAATAGAACAAACATGGTAGATCTTCTATTCACATCTATTCCAATAAACTGGTACTAACAATCTCACAGTTTAAGGTATCTCACTCCATGCTAACCTGAAGAGTAATGTCTTAAAAGAGAATGTTGTCTTAGTTCTAAGAAATCCAATTTAGAGCATAGCACTCCATACAACTAACCTAAACATATCAATTTATAGAAACTACAAACTAGTAATGGTAATGTTTTAGAATTATTGAATGTAACAGTAAAAAACGTCCATTGGGAATATTTAATACCTGAAGCAATTCCTTCAAGCCCATCAGCTTTGGCTGCGCATCAAGAATACTGCAATGCAAAAGCAAAAGCATAAAAAAGAAAGCAACTTTGACACTGGCAAAAAAAAAAAAGAAAAAAAAAGAAAGAAAGCAACTTTGCTACTGGCAAAAAAAGGTGCAATCTTCCATAATCAAGTAAAGAAAAGTATACAAAAGCATGGAAATTGGATTAAATTAATTCACTGCCAATAATAGATAAAAAGGATACAGCTCAAACTTGAGAAATTGCATCCAAAAGTCAACATGGCCCAGACATAGCAATTTAACTAGTGAATCACCATGATATCTGAGTTTGACTATGCACAACTATTACAATCAATAACTGTGTACTTCTAGGTAGGAATAGAACCAAGCATTTGATTGAATTTAAATTTGTTCACAATGTTTATACTCAGCAAATCCAATCCAACCATTGTTCTAGTAAACAAACAAAAATAGAATGAAAACAAGGAGTCAGGTTCAACTATATGTTGCGACTATGTGTCGGTGGAAGGGGTATTCATGACAATTTTGCAGATGCTGTTCAACAAGAAGCAATGAAGACAGAAGAAGCTTCATATACGGAGATAGATAAGAGTGATAGAGATATAATACAAAATTCAGAGAAAGAACAATATAATCATAACATTAAGTATAACATGCATACGTAGTAAAAGTCATAAAGAACTCAAAGTTAATCACATATATACTGCATGGTATTGAGTTGGGAAGTTAACAAAGAAATTCTAGCATTTCCAGATTACAAATAATAATTACTTAACAGCTTTAAACCTAACATCGTAATGAGAAAGTTCTAAGATATTTGTTTTAGTCCAATATTCAGAAAAATTGTGAAAACAACATCACTAAACGACACAATAGAAGAAAATATGGAAATAATTATAATCTGAATTTATATTATCTTTCATCGGCAATTTGTATGCAACCAAAAAAATGAAGAAAGTTGCCAGATCTGTTCATATTGTAGCAAATTATAGAGGAATAAGTATCTTTTCATATTTACAACTCTTTGTCCATCTTATGAGTTTCTCTTAAGTAGCCAAATACCAACTTCAATACTTTGATTACGAGTTTGGAGACTATTTTATTCCACTACTAGGATGCAACAGACAGATCATGTGAGTAAAAACTATAAGCAAAAAATCAAGCAAACAAACCTCAACAACCATAGGACAAGAATCACAATTATCATTAAAAAGGAGCATGAGGGTGATGGACTTGAATTGGCATATTATAAACTCTGAAGGAATAACTTGTTGTGTTTCAACTGAAATAATTTAATACAAAATATTGGTTGTCTAATATCAAACTGCTAATATTAAAATATACAGCTTAACCCAACAAAAAAGGTTGCATAATTATATTGGTCTTCAAGGATCATTTGCCTGGTCTTTGGAATATCAATACTGAAAGGTTATCGCAAATAACTTCAAGATGCAACAAATTGAATCATAAATAAAGGCATAATACTCACCCTATCATGTTGCAGCTAAAACTAGACTGAAGAGTAGTATGCTGATAAAGTTGGTTGAGAACAATTGATGGATCTGACCCCTTTTTCAGCTAAAGAAAAAATGATATCAGTAAGGAATAGTTAAGACAGGAATTCTACTGCAAAGGAAGTTCAAATCGGAAGACCTGCTATAAACTAAACTGACCTCAATAATAATACGCATTCCAGAGCGGTCACTTTCATCACGAATATCACATATACCATCTAAAATCTGTTATCAAAATAAATAATTAACTGAAAGAGACAAACTGTACCTCAGCTTCTCAATAAAAGGTGGCAAGGGACCAAATATTTGCAAAGATATTTGTTGATAATAATTATGTAAAATGGCACAAGGATGGGAAAGACACTTGAATATCAATTGTTTGAACAATTTCTTGACCGAACTTGTACAAAAATAAATAAATCATTGCATAAGAGCAACTTGATTCATTTTTTAATAAATAAAAGTAGGGGAACAATTCATCTACACCCCTTGTAGTTGAATGATCTTGTGTGTAATAGCCTCCTTTTTATATACTAAGTTAACCAAATATGTACACCCCTTGTAGTTGAATGATCTTGTGTGCAATTGCCTCCTTTTTATACACTACTAAGTCAACCAAATATGATAAAAACCATCACATTTTTCGTTAAGTTGAAATCAGGCTGAATTGAATTAATTTGAACTAATAGGTGAGCCATGTTAAATCACATCTGTACCAGTGGCAACCAAATTCTGTTATCAAACAATATCCTACGCCTGGATTCAGATATTCTACAAAATTCATCATCAAGAAATAATATTTGAGCACTAACAATTAAAAAGTCCCTTCTTATTTCATTATTTTCCATATTATGGAACAAAAGGAAGCTGTACTGCATTTATTATCACCACAACATTAGAAACGTTTTTGTTTAATCACAACCAGACCCAATTGACTTCACGTGTCATTGTCACCCACCACCTCCCACCCCCAACATACACAATTTTTTGTATTTTGGACATTGCCATACAGTTCCCCTTCATATACATTAAAAAAAATTGTATTCCCCAACAATTAGATATTGGATATTACTTGCCTTAAGGGACATGGAGATCCTGATTCCTGAAGCTTCTTTCTTTCTTAATTAATGATAAACACAGGAGTATGGAACAGATTCATGGAAAGCACTATACAATAATTTTTAAATTTCCATATGAATCATTGTAATCCCGCACAATTCCATTATACCAGTGATACAACGGGTAAGGCAGGCCCCCCGGAATTGGGTCAAAGTCAAGGATGTCAGTTGAGGTGGCAGTCCAAGTCAATGCAGACAAACATAGGCGGCAAGGAAGGCCGACCGGACGAGCCGGCCAAGCGGAGCCTTCGTTTGACCGGTCCCAAGCCCTGCCCAACCAGAACGTCCTTCGTGGCAACTCGGTCCGAGGCAGAGTGGTTTGGAGGACCGAAGAGCAAACATCAAATGCACACTTGTCCGATCGGACAACAAGATGGCAATCTTCCGATCAAAGGGCCAACTAATGGAAGAACCAAGTTCTTAAAGCAGCCGAGCACGTCCTTGCAGCTGACAGGAAACCAACCGAGTGCAAGGTCCGATCAGGCCAGGGAAGACAACTCGGTCGGTCTAGTAAGGACGGTCGGAGTTTCCCCAACCCGTCAGTCTCACCTACCCCCTTTTGTCACGTAGCATAACCGTTGTCATAAGATCAATTACGAGAGGATATGCCTCGTACTTTATGTACGATAGAAGCTATTAAAGCCTGCCAAACATAGAGGCGGTACGGCCAATTGGAGAAAGTTGTCAGAATGTCAAAATGGTTTATGCTTTTCAGGAAGTGCATCAATATTCATGCACAAGGGGAAAACTCACACTATAAAGGGGATCTGCATCCACAGGTATGCATAACGCATCTACAAGCTTCACACTTCCTACTATTCTTCCTTCCTGCTTGCACCGATTCACTGACTTGAGCGTCAGAATACCTGCGTTGCCCGTTCTCTAACGTGTTCCACTTGCAAGTTGGTTTTTGGTGTGCAAATCTGCGGAGGTCAACCTCAATGACACCTCAATTCCACGTGCCCCAGCAACCATTCACCTCGTTCGCCGGATAATATTTGGCGCCGTCTATGAGAACCTCTCGGCATCTGAGACGCGAGGATGGAAGAAGTTAGACAACTCACCATAGTTACGTTATCGCAAAAAGACTTGGATTTGCTTATGACTGCTTGAGCCCAAAGACTGATGTAGCAACAACAAGTAGCGGTCGTTGGTCCCTTGTCAAATGACCTGGCTGTATCGATGACAGGCTGCACACTGAACAGAGGACCCGACGGGCCAACTGGAGGACCATCAACCCCTCCTCCGGGCGGCTTTGCAACAGAATTTGTGCACCAGGTTAGCCTACCACCTGTGCCTCCATCGCCCATACTGTGCCACCTGGTGCTATTCCGCACTCCGCTGGAGGACGGCCAAGCGGTACTCTTCTGCCCGGTAAGCACCCGTCCAAGAGCCCCGAGGAGGAAAACCCAGATGACAAGTAGCGCCCCCAAGCGAGTGAACATGTCTTTCTCTATAGAAATCCTGGAAGACAAGTTGTCGCATCACTACCGACCGTTGGGGCTCGAGGAGTACCAAGGGACGACCGACCGGAAGACCATCTGTTGAAGTTTGAGAACATCATCCTGCTGCACCAATACACCGATGGCGTGAAGTGTCGAGTCTTCGTGACTACGCTCTCTGGTTTCACCCAAAAGTGGTTCAACTGGCTCTCAGTTGGATCTATCACTTGCTTCAAGAGCTTCTGAAATGCATTCCTGCACCATATCAGGAGCAGTCGTAGGTACCTCTATTCTCCCTCAAGCAAGAGCCAAAGAGGGTCTGAGGGCATATATCAAGTGCATCAATCAGGTGGCCATTGATGTTCCTTCGACCACCCCAGAGATTTTGCTGAGCACCTTCTCCCAAAGAGTCGCAGAGGGAGACTTATTCAGGTCTTTGATATGGAATCCCCCAAGGATTTCGACCACTTGATGACCCAAGCCACCAAATACATCAATGTGAAAGAAGAGCAAACCGCTCAAAGGAAGCATGTGGTCCCATTCGAGCCCAACGTTGTTGTCGAGCGTCGAGCACCGCTCCCCCGCATAACCGCCTCAACACCTAATCGAACACCAACCGGTGCGGACTAAAGGCAGAGCTACGCCAAGGAACCCACCCGTTTTGCACTTATCATCGAACGGGCACCCATAGCGATCAAGAGTGCTATGTGTATAACCAAAAGGTGCACCAAGTGGCCAATGTCAAATATAGGCAGCGGTCGCAGACGCCAAAAAACTAACGGTATCAACATCCGAATGGACCACCCAGAAGAGACCATCAAGAGGTCGAGCGACCCGGACCCGCGCCTCGACAACAAGGCGACGAGACCGCACACCCGCCCAAACTACGCAGCCTCAAACTCGCTAGGAGAACCGAAAGAATGCGGCTCGAGGCAATATTGGCATCGAGACTGTTATAAGAAACTACACCGTACACCACACCTTCGTTAACACGAGAAGTTCGGTCAACATCATCTTCAAGAAAGCCTTTAAGCAGTTGCAGATAGAGAAGGGAGAGCTACAGCCCATGGCCATTCCTTTATATAGGTTCACCAGGAACGAGCTACAACCGATC
>JBBPFP010000067.1:1741147-1760477 GCA_037974795.1 Kaempferia galanga | reverse complement strand
TTCGCATATGAGGTACAAAACGTTGTTGATTACCTTGCTAGTGATGGTGTACAGGCACTACCAGGGAGAACATACGACACACGAGGCATCCATCGGCAAAATTGGATCGTCCATCAAAGCTCTGTCAGTCTTCCACAGCAACTGACTACAGTCAACACCAGAAATCTTCTGGATGACAGTGTTTCCATTAATTTTACTAATTATTAGGCTACCACAGGTACAAACAAGCCTCACCACGATGACGGAGATGATGAGGACGAGCTGTGATTGCACATTGTCACAGTCCTAATTCAAGAACGTGAACCGTTATATGTTAAGAGTCTCGTCACTTTTGCAGCATTACCCAAGCGAAGGAATGCAGAAGCAGCAGGTTATGACTTAGCCCTTAACCGAGCATAGGACATCCCACGGCATGGGAGGAGCCTGCCCAGCATGGGAATTAGCATCAAGGTCCCTAAAGGCACTTATGCACAAATTGTTCCAAACACAAGTGTAGCCTTTCGCAAGGGACTTCTTATTGACAGGGGCATCTTTGGAGGCGAGGTAAAAATCTTGGCCTTTAACACCACTAATGAGGACATTTCCTTGCAGAAGCACAACTGTATTGCTCAGCTTTTTCTTGAGCATGTTTCAACACCTGAAGTCCTTGAGGTTGACAACTTGAGCAACACACATACTCTCCCTGCAGATGCTCAACCTCCATCCTCTACCGCTTCGCCGTCCTAGTCCTCTATAATTAATCAGCTGTGCCCACCGGAACACTCTATCCACGCCCTGCCCACAGATGAGGAAGGCTATCTACAGTACCTAGTCCTCCAGGATACCACCTTGCCGTGCATGCAAGTCCCGTATCCGCAACCCGCTTTCATTAATCCTTTCGCCATGGAGCGTGGTGGGGAAGGTACAACACCCCCTCCACCCCCTCGTTTTTCTAATAACAATATAGATGAATATGTAGCAGCTGGAAATGAGGAGGAAGACAATTGGCTAAGTGACTACCCTCAGCTGAAAGAGATGGTCGAACACCTCTATTCCTCTTCAGCCATATCACAATACAGGTCGCCAGAAGATACAACGATGAAACCTATCACATATCCTCCAGCAAGTACAGGAACAAACACGATACCTGTTATAGATGGGCATGGCTGAAGGGGAGGTAGGTTCAAACAAAAGGATATGTCTGAATGGTGGAATTTACCGTCAACACAGCAACAAGCAGGGCAATTCTAGTGATCCCGATACAACTGGGGATGTTTGATGAGGTATTCATGCGCCGGGAAAGTATCACAAAAAACATGGTAGCGACCCAGGCTTTCACAGACACTCAAGAAAAGATTGATTTCATCGAGAACCTATTGGGAGAGGCTGAAAAACCGACCTAGATGCAGTGGCGAACAACTTTCCCAAATGAATATCAGGAACTAATCAATGCTTAAGAAGGACGAAATGGTATGCAAAATATTCTTTCGCAAATAAGGTTTTGTGCTTGAAGATCCTTTTCAAGGTTCTACGGAAATACAAGAAAACGCGTATCGAGATCTAGAACGCCTTTCATGTAACAACATCAAGGATGTTATGCAATTCATGAATGAGTACATGTGGATTGCATCGGATTGCATCCAAGACTGGATAGCTATTTACCAGTCCAGGGCTTTCTGAAAAATTCTGGCTAAAACTTCCTAAAGATCTGGGAAAAAGAATTAAAGAAGCTTTTGAAGAAAGATACCAAGGAAATACAATTGGGGTGCACCCATGAATCCTCTTTGCCTACAGGTTCTTAGAAGAGGACTGCAAAAAGGTAGCCTTCAGCCGCTCCTTGAAAGATCTCTCTTTCTGCAACCAAATTCCGATACCAGGGTATTACAAACACTCGGAGAAGAAGTATGGCTTGAGAAGATCAAGAACCTACAAAGGCAAGCCACACCAAACGCACACCACGATAGAAAAGAAGCACCTTGTACAAAATAAAAGATGCAAATGCTATTTATGTGGGGAAGAGGGACACTTTGCTCGTGAATGCCCCAAGGAAATGAAGAATACTGACAGGATATTCCTGAAGATTATGAGATCATTGGTGGCAACATCTTATGTGCTAGCCACTAGAAAGATTATGAGATCATGTCCCGAAGATTATGAGATCATGTCCGTACAAGAAGGAGATGAACAATCAGACGATATCTACAACATTTTTGAGGGAGAAGATCAAGGTATTGAGTAAGGTATTCATTCCCTACATCATGAATATCTGTGTTTTTGTAGTGAAAACAAATTCCCACATGATTGGTAAAATGGGCGGATGGCAACCTATGGTAAAAGTAACCCAGGAGCAGCATAATTGTTCTCATATATGGGATATAAATGGGGAGATCCCATTAACTGAAGACTTATGCCACTGCTGTAAAAGAGTAACAATGAAGAGGCATCATTTGCACTGCACACAATGCAAGATCACAACATGCGGTATCTGCTCCCCTAACTATTTCGATATTGTCATACCTGTGGAAAAACCTATTTCCTTGGCATACAACCCTATAAGTTTGATCTAAGAACAGCAAAATTATATAGCATGGTGCAAGGCAGAGATCCAAAAGCTGAAGCAAGAAGTGGAAGCAGTTAAGCTGCTAGCAAAACTACAGATAGAAGAGGCAAACAAGCAAAGCAAAAGGATCTTCTGGAAACCATCAGACTCATGTTAGCTACTATGCTTGAAGTTGACACAGAGAATAAAAAACTGAGGTTCAAGGTCAAGGCACTTGAGTTAGAGAATCAAAGACCTCAGGAAGCAACTGCAAGAAGAAGAGGTCAATGTCCTAATTGACCACAGGAAGGAAAAGATCTCCTCGATTGAGGAAGCTGAACAACCTAAGAAGAAGACGAACGGACTTTTTAACTTAACCATTGAATTGGAAATACCTAGGGTCGGGAATTTTGAAGTAAATGCAATACTCGACACTGGAGCGGCTACATGTTGCATTGATCAAGGAGCTGTACCAGAAGAAGCCATTGAGGACAATACCTTTATTGTTAATTTCAGTGGCGTTAATTCCAAGACCCAGGCCACTACGAAATTAAAAGGAGGAAGCATGAAGATCAGCGGACATTCCTTTAGAATTCCGTACACACGCGTTTCCACTCAAACTGGGAGGTAACATCACTATGATTCTTAATTGTAATTTCATTCGATCCATGTATGGTGGGCTTAGGATCGAAGGCAATGAAGTCACATTTTACAAAAACGTGACCACCATCAAGACAAAGCAAGAGACAGTGGCTTCCTCATACATTGAAGAACTGGAACTTAATAAGGAAGAATACAACTAGATCGGAGAACAAATACATGTCCAAGAGGTATGTCAACCTAGCAAATATTTTAGTAAAATAATAACAGAATTAAAGGATGCGGGATACATTGGGGAAGACCCCATGAGATTCTGACACCAGAATGAAATTAGGTGCAAGCTGAAAATCAAGAATCCCGAGCTCACAATTGAGGATAGACCCTTGAAACATGTGACCCCGCAAATGCAAGAATCCTTCAAGAAACATATTAAGGCCCTACTTGATCTTGAAGTGATTAGGCCCAACAAAAGTAGACACCGGACTACTGATAACAGTACTGTTGATCCCAGCACTGGTATGGAAACAAAAGGGAAGGAAAGGCTGGTTTTTAACTATAAGAGGCTAAATGATAATACCTACAAGAATCAATACAACCTTCCAGGAATTAATACCATTATCAAGAGGATTAGAAGTAGTCGTATATACTCAAAGTTTGATTTGAAAAGTGGCTTCCATCAAGTCGCCATGAATCCAGACTTAGTAGAATGGATTGCCTTTTGGGTCCTGATGGCTTATACGAATGGCTCGTAATGCCCTTCGGCTTAAAAAATGCACCAGCAGTATTCTAGAGGAAGATGGACAACTGCTTTAAAGGTACAGAAAACTTCATTGCTGTATATATTGATGATATATTGGTTTTCTCAAGGAATGAAGCAGAGAATGAAAGACACCTGAAAGTGATGCTGAACATATGCAAGAAACATGGGCTCGTTCTCAGTCCTACAAAAATGAAAATAGGAAGCCCAACAATTGAATTCCTAGGGTCAACTATTGGAAGCAGCAAGATCAGACTCTAAGCCCACATCATCAAGAAGATAGCGGACTTCAATGACAAAGAACTGTTAACTACAAAAGGGCTTAGATCATGGTTAGGCCTCCTCGACTATGCCCAAAGCTATATTCCCAACATGGAAAAAATCTTAGGCCCCCTATATTCAAAAACAAGCCCAAACGGAAAAAAGAGAATGAATGCCCAAGATTGGGCCTTAGTCACAAGGGTGAAAGCCATGATCACTAGTTTACCTGACTTAGCACTCCCACCAGAAGAATGTTTGATCATTATAGAAACATATGGCTGCATTGAAGGCTGGGGGGGTATTTGCAAATGGAAACCCCAAAAGTATGACCCTATTTCCTCTGCGCAAATATGCGCCTATGCGAGTGGCAAGTATAACCCGTTGAAATCAGCCATAGATGCCTAGATTCACGCTATGATGAACAGCATGAATAATTTTAAAATTTATTATCTAGATAAAGCAGAGCTAACCCTCCGGACAAACTGCCAAGTAATTATTAGCTTCTACAATAAGTCTGCCCAGAATAAGCCATCGAGGGTTCGCTGGATGACCTTCATCGATTTCGTTACTGACCTTGGCATACCCGTTACCTTACCTTCCAGCATATAGAACGTAAAGATAACTTATTGGCTGATTCTTTATCCCGACTTGTTTGCAGCCTCGTTGCAGGATGGACACCCCCGGAGCAGGCCCTAGTCATGGTAGAAACAACAATGACTCAACTTCAGACCCAACCCAATAAGAAGGCGACGATTTTCCTGATGAAGTGTATTTAGTCCTTGCTGAATACCAACATTATGCAGAAAGCACTGGAACCCGAATCCTCCACCCTAAGGAACACAACACCAGGAAAGCAATGGCCGACCTCAAAAGCTACGCTATCAGACGCGTTAAAGCAGACATCCGAGAACTTGAGCTTATCCTCCAGCTCAAGGAATGCGACTTTCGTCGTAGAAACCTACTGGGCCAAAAGCTTACTAGCTGTCAGAGAATCACGATACAGGACACACCGCCCTAATTAAAGTATAAAGCAGGAGCACTACTCCCACAATCTAAACTTTAATAATGGAGGGTGTCAGAACCACCCCTTTACTCTACTTTTGAGTTAGCCTAGTACCTTTCTGAGTAAGCCTAATGTGTAGGAAACATATAGATTTGAATATTTCTAAAAAATCAGTGATGGTTAGCATTGTATTGGGTATGACGTATACCAGTTGGCTCCTATGGGTTAAGTCGATCTCTATGGTGGCGAAAATAGCTTGATCGCCTTGCCATCGGTTGTCTCTGAATACAACTAATGCAAGTGTCCCTTCTTCTTGTCGGTGGAGGATTTGAATTCGTACCTGGATTACCCCCATATGTATAAACTGCATGCCACTTCTTTAAAGTTGTGCCAGACTCTTAGGCTTTGATGCGACTAACATGGCTTCCTCTGATCTATGAACATATACTCGGTGATGTGCGTCATCTCTCCGAGAATAGTATAAAACTTCTGCCGGTACTATAACAGCTCTTTCCTGCATAGATAATCTTAGTTGTACTTGAGGGTCCATCTGCTATTCCAGGGGTTGATTATAGGTTCTGCCCCGCAGAACCCTTGTGGCTCTTCTTAATGCTTGTTGCGCGACATACCTTCTCCTCTGATTTCTTCGGTAGTCACGTATCTCGTCTTCGAACAACGGTGTGCCAGTTGGCGCTGTTGTCCCGATGATAGTAGTGACCGGAGGGTATCTACTTGGTTTAGCCTTTTCTTCCTCAAAGATCGTTACTAGATCTCTAAATACACGTAATTTTCCCTTCTTCTCCACAGGTTTATCACTGAGTTTAAGAGACTTCAGTTTCTCGTTGAGGTTGTCAATAATAGAATCTGGCAAACTTGCTGGTGCCAGGCGAGCTTCAAGCTTCATGACTCTTTCTTCGAGGAGGGAAAGTTTTTCACTGATATTGCACAATAGCTGTATTTAGGTGTTGTTTTGTTTGATTACGACACCAACACTTTTTAAGACACCTTCCTTGAAAGTTTCTGGTTTTCCAAAACCTACAGCAGGTGCTTTAATCCCTTCAGTTGCTTTGACAGCTTCTTTATAGCTTTCTGATGCCTGCGTATTGATGTAGTTCATGAAGTGATCAAGACCTCCACTTTGTAAAGTAGGGCTTTAACCTCGTCAAGCTTCCTTTTTAGTTCCAGAGATGGGTTTAAACCCTGTTCTTTAATAATCTTGGGTTGCTTGGCTATGGACCGCACCAATTCCTGCACTTGTTGTAGAGTTAAGGGTGGGTTTTCTAAAACTTGTTGCGTTAGGGCCTTTACGGCTTTACGAAGATCTTTGTTTTTCTCTTTGAGTTTTAGGATTTCTTCTTAAATCTTTTTGAAATTTTTAAGATGGACTCTGCTAGATAAACAAACTCGATCGTATACTACAGACAAGTTATGAGCTAATTCTTTTACAGTTGGCTTGGTTTCGGCAAGATTAAGGTATTCTAGGTTTGCGGTTTGAGACTTAATATACCATTCCTGAACAGCTGGTTCCAGCGTTCAGACATTTGGTTTTACCATAGTATTCTTACAGCTTAGGAGTAGTTAAACCTTTTTACTCATCCAACTCACAACGGCCTTGGGGTCTTACATGCCCTGCGGCCTTTTGTAAATAGGTTTCTTGCTCGGTCGCCTTATTGAATATAATAGTAGAAAGGTTTGTCCTTAATGTAAATCGGGACTTGGTAGGAACACTATGTAATGGACCAAGTAGAGTGATTTACGGAGTGATGATGGGGCTCCAATAATGCACCCGGTTCGTCTTCTCACCCTATATAAGTCCCTTAGCATCTCATAGCAAGGCACGCAGTGCATCTCACTATAAGCCTTACTTTGCACCTTTGCTGTAAGAACCTTTATAAGTACTAAGTCCTGTTTTGCAATTCACTTTCTTTCGTCCGAAAGTGACAAATGATCTCTCGCAGCTTCGGTTTCAATCTGACGATCAGTCCTTGGATTTACATTACTCTCCCCTTCTTGAAAAAAATTTGCCCTCAAATCGTCACCTACAGCAAATAGAGACAAATCAGCAACATTAAAAGTAGAATACACACCATACTCACCGGGTAGTTCAAGTTTGTAGGCATTATCATTTATGTGCTCCAACACTTGAAATAGCCCATCGCCTTGAGGTAGAAGTTTAGAACGACGTTTTTCTGGAAATCGGAGGTGCAACCAAACCCAATTTCCCTGTTCAAACACAACTTTCTGGCGCCCCTTGTTAGCGTGTTGCACATATTTTGCTATGTTATTTTCTCAATATTCAATCTTGTTTGTTTATGAATCTTTATGAATTCGACCTTTTGCTTACCATCTAGGCTTATATGCTCACTTACAGCTAAAGGAATCAAATCTAAAGGTCACAAAGGATTGAATCCATAAACAAATTTAAATGGTGAATATTGAGTAGTAGAATGTATATTCCTATTCTAAGCAAATTCAATATGAGGTAGACAATCTTCCTATATTTTCAAATTCTTTTCAATGACTACATGGAGCAAAAATGACAAGCTTCGGTTGCTCACTTCAATTTTCTCATGTAGTAGAGAATAACAATTAATTCCCAATTTTCCCTACAAAATCTTTCAAAAATAATTCAAAAACTTTGTATCCCTATCAAAGGCAGTGGTCCTAGGTAACACCCCACCAACAATTATGATGGAACCCGAAAACACAATGGATAAAACCCCAAGAACTAAAAGACAAGAGTGTGAGACTTCACCCGTAACCAAGAATCGGCACGAACTAAGCCTATGGAGGTAAAAGAAACGCCACACCCAATAGTGATAAGTTTCAGGTTGAACGCCATGAGAACAAACTAGATAAGTTCAAAAGTTCTTTTAAGAACTAAGAGCTCACCAAAACCAAGTTGCCTTCATATTGAGGTTTACCTCCCTTATATAATAGGAGTACACCAGAGTACAAAATGAATACAAGTAAATAGATCCATGCATCAAATAGAGTACAGACTTTGCATGCAACCATTAGGAGTAAATAAATATGTACGTGTATGCAACAAGACTAAATAATTGCATGTAACAAGTAGAGTAAATTCATACATGAATAATTAGAGGATTAATGTTGCATGCAAGCAATTAATAATTAAGTCTTCATGCATGAACACGTTTCCATACTTGTTTTGTGTTCTCCGTTATGCATGCCCAAGTCACGAATGGATACACTCGATTATGTTGATGATGCCATGATCAGCACTTGGGACTATCTTGGTCTCTCCTTATTCATAAAACCCTAAAACCCTAAACCCTAAAGCACTTGCTTGAAATATTTTGTCCGAAGTCTTGTAATTGGGCCTTCCGAAAGTGACCGCTCATAGTAGCTTCGGTCTCAATCTGACGGTCAGTCCTTGGATTTACATCACTTTGCTAAACCTGGTTTGGCTTTTATCTCTTCACATATAATTTCTTACTTAGTTATAGTTGGCAAGAATGTCTTTTCAATGCCACCAAGTATTAGTCAAATTTGTACATAGCAACCCATATGTTCTGAAACATTTTTGCCGAGGCACTAGGTTCAACTGGGGGCTAAAAGGCATGGGTGCACCTCTATGGAGAGATGCACACACAACTTCATAGTATGCATGTACGTTACACATCATATAATACATATGGTCATGCTAATAGCTAAGGCATCAGATTCAACCCTTATCAACAAGGGGCAGAGTGCGAGACCTTATTCAAGCCAAAACCGGATCCAAACAACAAGGGGCAGCCACACTAGACAGCTGGTTCAGCCTATGCTTTTTTTATGTCTGAGTGCGAGATCAAGGCATGGTCAACATTATATGTAAGTCATACCTTATGTTGAAGCACCAATTCACATTACGACTCCTTGCGAATGGGCGACTATGCACCAAAGACAGATTACTTACATAGAAAACAAAATTTGTCCGCTTTGGCAATGGGCATATGAATATCTGGACCATACCTACTTTGGATGCATCTTCAGCAAGGCTCTTTGGTACAAGGTCAGAGCCTAGCTACACATCAGGCATGTGCATGTCCGAGCAGATTTTGAAGCTTTTCCATCAAAAATTTTGAGGCACGTCTTGTATAATTTACTTACTTTGGCAAGCACGGAATAGATGTCTCTATAAGGGTGATGTCTTCAACATAGAGAGGATATTTCGAAAGATACAAACACATGTTTTCTACTTTTTAGGCGTCGAACATGAACACCATTCCATGATTATAATGCAATTTGCTTCATCCAAAAAAAAAAAAAAAATACATCACACTCAAAATCATGTATTTGTAAGAAAAAATCTTTAAAAAAATAATGAACAAATTAAAGTTTCTAAAATTTGATTATATACAAAGACTACCATATAATTCCATTATTTTATTACAACTTATAATGATCAACCATTGTTTTTCCTAATTATTTTGGATATATGAATATTATCCCTCCATTGAGCCATTGTTATATCCTAAATAATATTCAACAGAATTAAATTATTATTTTGTTAGAATAACTAAAGCTTCCTTCTCTCTACTCTAATTATAAAATTTTTTGATGGCCTTTGGCTATGTCTTTACCATTTTTGATAGAATTAGTGGGAGAATAATATTCTGGTACTTGACATGATAATAATACAAAGGTGGTGCTCTTTTAAAGAGGTGATAATACAACAATAATATTTGTTGATATAAATGGAAAATACATAGGTGATATTATATCAAATAATCAAAAATGGATATTAAGTGAATCTGGAAGCAATCGAAGACCAATTTTGAAGAAATCAAGTCGAATTAGGTATGAGTGTTGGAGCAAATCTAGCACTGTGATCCCATGGCGACCTTCGCGCGGTAGTTGGGTTCCCGCATTTTTCTTTAAATTTTTTAAAATATTTAGGTTAATTTTTTTTTAATTTTAATTAATATATTTTATATTTTAAAAATACAGAAATCATATCAGCACGACATGTAAATCGAAATTTTAACCCATGACCTCATCTCAAATTGAAGGTGCTAAAAATAAATTTTGCTTACATCAAATAGAAATGATGATAAGGGTGAATTATTGGTTAACAGACCTAACCTAAGATGATTTACACAACGTTTAGATAATAAAATATCAGCAATATGTTTATGGCTTTTGAATTACCACTGATCATACAACTGGATAACCTATATGATTTAATAGGTTATCATAGACAAATTGACTACATGACTATTTGATGTGGTGGATAAGATCCTTCAATTAGAGTAATGGCAATGTAGCTTCGATTCATTGTGGCAGACCATAGAGACATCATGGGACGTAGGAGTTTGGTTGGATTAGAGACTCGAGGAATCAACCACAAAGGTGTCGCCCTTGGCATAGAGTGACAAATAGTGTTGATTTGAAGGATGGCAAGGTAGGCAAAGGAAACTTGATAGAGAAAGGGATGTGAGGAAGAATGGTATATGAGTATGGCATCTCCTTGATGCTAACTCTCAAGAGGTATAGGCAAGGGTCAATGATGATAGACATTTAATGATAATAATGAATTGATGAGTCCTCTTTTAAAAGGTGATAGCATGATGGTAATAGTGGTTAACATTGTGGAAAAATACATGCATGATGTTATAGAGAATTTAGAAATAACAATGATTCCTGAAGAGGACAGCAAATTAAGTGACATGGATGTAGATGCAAATTTTAGGTTTTCAACCATTTAAAGTAAGCATTTAACAGGTTATTTTAGGTTACCAAGTCAATTCTTTTTCTATCAACTTCTTTAAAGGAAGATGAGCTAATCCTATCAAAAATTGAGAAATTACTCTTAGTCATGGTTTAAAGTATTGTGTCGTACCCCGGTACATGTAGAATTTGCGATTTTGCTCTCCAATCAGCATGACACTAACTTCAATATAAGATGAGAGCAAACTAAGAGGAAGAGAGGGGAAGAAAAGATGAAAAGAGGATTAGGATATGGCAAGTAATGGTGGTAGGCCTATTTGTGGTGGGTGGCGATGAGTGGTGGTGGCGGTGAGCAGATTGGTGTCATAGGAGGGGCACAAGAGGTTACAACTAGTGAGCTACAAAAACAATGGGTGGTAGGTACTAAAGAGGTTGAGGGTGGGTGTTAGCAGGAGGTGAATAAAAGAACGTGGAGAGAGGAGTGAAAATGAATGAGAATAATTCTTTATTTTTTAAAATATGGTAAACATAATTCAATGCAATTGAACTCACTTATTCTAATTACAAAAATTCAAAATCTAATTTAAGCATAAAATATAATATTTTACCTCCCAAAATTTGAAATTATTATTTTTGTCTATTCTAATAACTATAGTCAAATTAAAACCAAAGGATAAAATTTTGAATTATTTCAATGCTTTCAAAAGTAAACTTGTATCCTTAACATTGAAAGCTTTGAATTTGAAATTGATACAATTACAAAACTTAAAAGCAGAATGTATTCTAATTTTAAAAATGTAGGGAAGGTCTCATTTTCTCATTGATTGTTCAAACTTCAAATGATTTACATTATAAGCGTAACATTATTAAATGAAGAAATCTATCTTTTTCAAGTGACTAAAATTAAAAAAAAATAAATTAAAACTTAATTGGTCTCAAGCATTTTTAACTGCTGAGTTGATCAAATTAATCAATTTATATAGGCAAAAGAAACATATATTAACAATGAACAATGTAGTTAATTATTCTAATTTAAGTAAAAAGTTAATTAAGACATACAACTTTTACAAAGTAAATTTAATTATATAATTATTAATGATTAAATAAAATGATACGGGCACTACACGATATGGTACTGAAATTGTATCATTCTGATCAAAAACTGAAATTTCAATGGTTTGAAATTTTAAACCTTACTCATAGTTCTTAGTTGGTGTTGTGTCAATCATATTCAAAGTTTTCCTATATATTGTATTTCTGCACTTTGATAGTGTTTAATGAGAGCCTTTTTTTTTTTTTCATCTCCATTAGATACTTATTGAGGTGGACCATCTACAAGCTGCTCCCTGTCCCTTTCTTCAAATTAAAGGAACAAATAAAGAAGTAGTTTCAACTGCAGCTTCCATTCTCAGTCTGCATGGTTCATACACAACAAAGGTTCATGTAGATTTTTATGTTGACTTCTTTCTACCTTTGTCAAATATTTGTTGAGGTTGACTCTCAAAATCAAATATCTTATATGTCAGAGTTACCTCCAAATTATTCTCGAAAACTTGCCCAATTTTGGAAATGAATCTGATGGAATTCACAATCATCAAGCCGCTAGACTGCAGGACTTAGTGGAATTTATTCAGACACAAGTAAGTTATGATCATCTTTCTAAAATAATCTATATTCCTCCTATTCTGAAGTTAATTACTCTATTAACATATATGCCGCAATCTAACTGCACTGTAATCATGTCCTTTAACTTTAGTAGAGGAGTATATTGTATGAATAAAAAACCTGAAACAATTAAAGAATCAATAAGATGTTATAGAAGTTCCAAATAAGAATTGGCTCAGTAAACTCGCTACATCCGCATTTAAGTTGTTTTCAACCCAACTGTGACATCTTCACATCTGAGATAGAACCACCCGATTAGCAAATCCCACAACCTCACAAGCAAACATCATACCACAATCTTAGCTCTTCATTCTCAATACCCACTACTTGCTATCGACTGAATTTCTTCTTTTTAGGCCAACAACAAACTCTTAAAATCTACCCTCATTACACCATCATCCCTCTAACCAGCCTCCTTTGTCAAGAACCCCTATAACTTGGCAAAATAAAGACACCATGATGGTTTACTAGTTTAATCCACCACCACAACCCCAAGTACATCTTATGAACCAAAACCCACTCAACCCCTCAGTGGCCTCTTATGATTCCACTCGATTCAAAGGAAAGAGGAAAGGAACATACCTGTGATTCATCAATCAAAAGATAAATATGTTGCTATGGGTGGAAAAAGAGCTCCTTCCTACTGCCATGGAAGGTCCATGTTCACCTGCAATCAAATCATTGGAAATGAATGACTCATTTCCAACTTAAAGATTGCAGCAGGCAGCAGCTATAGAAACTTATGATATTTCTCACACAAGGAAGCCGAGAAGGGTTGCTATGCATATACAGGAGGAAGAGGGAAAAAGAGGGAAAGGGGGTTCAGCTGCCACTCTACTGTGATGGTTTTTGGGCAATGAAAATGATGGCTGCAGATGACTTTGACTGAACAAAGAAGTGGCAAGCGTCAATCACTGGCAGCACTTCTGTAGGTGGAAAGTGAAGGTGCAGTGATGACTGTTGCTAATAGCCACAGCCATTGATGCAATGTAGGATGTTAGCGAAGGAGGTGTGGACTGCAACATCAGATGGACTGTAGTGGCAGATGTTAACAATGATGGCAGCACAACCAGCAGTGTTGATGTGAATTGCAAGCACACGAATGAGCAAGAAGAGGGATTGAGAATAAGGGGCACGTGAGTGCACAATGGGGAAATGACAATGATTATGTCTATAGAGTTATCCACTTAAACCCACTCAATTTAAGCAGGACAAACTGGTTCAGCTAAAACAAATCGAGCCCAAAAGCACACCCAAATCAAAATTCATCCAATAGAACCCTCAATCATCCAGCCTAACTCCAAATCGAATCAAAATTGAATCCCAATATCTAAAAGTCAGCATTAAAACTTGTTTCAGCATCAAATACTTATAATTACCCCCAAATAACTCTCAAATCTTCTATTAGGCTTAATAAAGTTCTCAAACATTACACTGGATCTGCATATTAACAAAAGTACAATGTCCTAGAGGCGATCTTTCATCATGGTAGGCAGCATGCATGAAACACCCTAAAAAAAACTTATACCATTCATAACCATCTCGTCCTCACATGCGTCTAAATCAAATGCAGTTTAAACACCAAACAATATAAGCGTACGTCATAGTAATAGAATAAGGAAAAGACATTCCAATGGAAAATAAAAAGCCAACCCAAATTAAATGAGTCCGGACAAGGACTCACAACAATGAAAAACTGAACTGACTTCCTCAATGGGAAAGTAACCAACTGGAACTAAACCTAACCAACTTCCTAATGCATAGTAAACTTAGTCTTCTAAATGTGTGTCATCGGGTGTGCACTCCTAGGTACGAGCGAGCTCATCCATCAAGGTTCTCTACCTCCTCATTACTTGTAAATTCAAATATTTTAAATAAGAAATAATCTTGTCTTCACATGATTTTCAATATATAAACATATTTAAGAACATGCACGGAATATTTAAAGATTTAGACGCTTATTGACATTTAGTCCTATAGCTTTAGACTTTAATAAAACGACATTAAACATTACCTTTCTACCTCAACTTTGGATCGTTTGGCCAAACTTTACTCTAGCACTAGGTTGGTAGGGTTCACTGGATCGTTCTTAAGCTAGATTCCCTAGCCCCTTTGTTTTGGTAAGGTTCACCCGACTCTTAAGCTAGATTCCCTAACCCATCATATAAATTCGTGCAAGTCATATTAATGAGCGTTTCATTCCCCTTTTCATGCATATAAAGTCATTGCCAATAATATATAAAGTTTACTTGTACAATAATGGAAAACTAGTACACATGGAGAGCAACAAATTTCATGGTTTATTTGCATGCAAAAAGAAAACAGATAGTATACATGAAAGAATAAAAATAGAATTATTGTGCTCTCACATTCATCACTCTTCGTACATTAAACCCCACCTTGCGACTCTCGCTCCGAATCAACCTCCTTCACACAGAATAACCCAGATCATCAACTTCCTCCCTCCTTCCACTCCTGTGCCTGAACAGCCCTCTTTTTCCACCCGAACAGCACCACTTCAGATCTTTTCCCTCAACCGTGCAGCACTCATTTTCCAGCCCTTTCTCCTCTACCGAAAAGCACAATTTCCAGCCCCTTTTTCAATCGAACAGCACCAATTTTCAGCCCTTTCTCCTCTACCGATCAGCACAATTTCCAGCCAACATCCCTCACTAAATTCAGCCCAATCGCCGGTCAAATCTGCCCAAAACCTCAACCTACTTCCCTCACCCGAACAATTATAGTAAAACTTCAATCTCCTCCCTCCCTCACCCAAACATCCCCCAATAAATTCCCAGCAGATCTGCAACGTCTCCGTCATCTACTAGCAGAAATTTCAGCGCAAAAACAACCAGAGAATATTAAAACCTCTTTTATTTCATCGTAGGAATTGAAGGAAGCACCACTTTGAGAAACATGCACATACCGTCAAATCCATATAATACTAGCCATGTAGTGGAGAAAACGAACCAAGGAAAAATCTTGAAATTCTTCAAAATAACATACTACGATCCCTAAAGTGCAGTAAATTCAAAAACTTTACCCTTGCCTTGATGTTCCTCCGTGTGAACATAGGGAAAACGACTTTAGTTGCCCCGACAAGGTTCTTCCTTCACTTCCACGTGTGCTAGGGATTCGGGTTTGTGGGGAAAAGGGACAGTGGCAACGTGTTGGAAGGGAAAGGTTTCGGAAAGAGGGAAAAGGGTGGGGGATGAGATCTCCAACCCATAGAAACCTTTCGGGCATATATATATAGTTGCATTTGTTAGCCATTCGGGTCAGCATATCAATTACTTAACCCCTAAATCTTGATTTATGTGATCTGGGGTTTTTTTACACTACAATGCACCTATGATGAGTGCTTCGACTACGGGCACCAATGGCGTTGCAGCCTTAATGAGCCAACATAAACGTCAAGACTCCTGCTCCCTGTTGATAATTCTCCTTGTCCATATATGATTGTTAGGAGTGGCATTGCCCTTGCAAAGGTATATATTTGCTTGTGTGAAAGGACATAGATACTGAAAGATGAAAGGCTTAATAGAGGTTCCATTTTCATGTATTCCAATCTTTGTTATATTCTTGTCATGCATATTAGTCACATGGTGCAGGCAGGAAATCTAAACTATGACGTATCAACAAAAGAAATTTTGCCAAGAGATGCCATATTCGAAGACTTAAATTGTAGGATCAGGAAGTTGGAAAGATGGAATACGATCAACATGGTAAGTTCTTTTTATTTTGTCAGACTACATTTTTTCTAGATGTATGGGCCAATTGGCCTCAGCTCTGGATTTCTACAGGTGTTTTGGACTATTCTGATGTCTGCTATTGTTGGTTATTCCTTGTACCAAAGAAAGCGTCACTAGACAAACATGTTAACCAAGCTGACTGATTAATGTCTCGACAAATTTTTTTCACCCTGTATGCATTTAAAGGTAAGAGAATTATGCAGGTGTGATATGAGCTTAACTTGTAGATTTTCTTCTTTTTCGTTTCAGTAGCTTGATTTTGAACAATGTCTACTATGAAACTACTTCATAATATCTTTTTCCCACTGCCCATTTGGAAATTTCTGCCATTTGCTGAACTGAGTGGACCTTGTATCTATGCTGGAGAATGATTTACTCCTGTTAATCTCTTTGGATAAACAACACTTTGTAGGAATTCATTCAGCATTCACCAATCGCAGAAGGCTGAGTCATTATTTGTCAGTTACTTGGCTTCCAGAATGCTGGAACTTGTATACTTTACTGATGATCCACCAATTGGCTGTGGAGAATATTAGAATTAAAAGAGATCTTCATTGAAAGAGAAGAACTGTGGTTTTACATTTTTAGTACCAACAAAATGTAGTTTCATGACTAGCAAAAAATTATGTTATAATTTACATATTTAGTTTCCTCGCTATATGTGCCATGTAAATTAATTGTACATGATATAGCAGGGTCACAAGTTTATTTCCTTTTTCTTGTGTGTAATTAAAGGTACGGGACTGTTTGTAACTAATTATAAGCAGTGTTTCAATGTAAATGGTTATCAAGGTGTTTATCAAATCAATTTGTTGTTGCTGTGAATTTAAATTGTGTTGCAAGCTTTTTTTGAGGAAATCCTATTGTCAGTAAGGTGGTTAGTGTTAATCTTGTTGGCCGTTATTAAGAACATTAAGGATTTTTTTGTGGCCATATTGTAATCTTTGATAGTGATTTGATTGATGAGCATTTAAAATCACTAGAGAGGAAGGGGTAAATAGCGTACTTATAAAATTAAAAAATATTCTTTCTCTTGTTGCAGTTTTAGCAAGGATAAACACATACCAATAGATACAATGAACACCAGGTTGTTACTACGACCTATGCATACAGAGGTCACTAATTTTCTTTTCGTTAAAAATTAGTGGTTTAAACTCTCTTAGTTACAATAAGTGGTTACAATATAAAAAAACGAGATAATTAAAGATTAAAAAGGAATAGCTCAAAGTAGTCTGTGTTGTCTTGTGTTGATATTTCTCCGTCAAGCCTTTGGCCCCTTTTTATAGCCTCCACCTCGAGCCGTTGAGTTTGCTAACATGTCACGGTCCGGTTGATTAGAAGTCTTATTTGGCCGATATCTTATATTGGTTCCTTGGAGGCTGGCAAGTGGAGATGAATTGTCTAAAATAAAATCAAAATACCTTTATTGATCGTTGGATAGTTAGTTAGACAAATACTTTAATAAAGTAAAAAATTACTAGAAAGAATATGTGACTAACGATTTTTTACTTTGTTTACAATTAAAAGATTGCTAATCTAAGATAGATCTAAGCTCAGTAAAGATCTTTCTTCGACAGAGGTTGAAGGTAGAGAAACCTCATACAATCGTTAAAAGTAAGGAAATGAAAAACTAGATTGAAAATTGAAGTAAAAAAAAGTGTTGTTCAAAACTAGAAGGATCAGGGTTCTATTTATAGCCTACTTGTTGATCTTATCGATCTGTGGAGGTGACGCTTTCCGGGCTCCCGGACGAATAAGGATTTATCCACTCCCAGGCTCCCGAATCGGTCCGGGGAGCGTAGATTGGTGGTTTGGGGTTCCCAAAGTTGATTCTCGCTGCAACGAATACACGAAGCTTCATCGGGGCAACATGGGTGGTCTGGGGTTCCCAACTAGGTCCTGCCGCCCCGAGTAGTCAAAAGTCAATTATGTGTTGACTTTTTTCACATTCCGCTTTGTTGCTTGGGTGGCATCGAACATCCGGAATTGAGCTCACCCAAATTTATTTTCCATCCTCCTAGAGTAGACTTCCTCTCCAGCTTCTTGCCCCTCGGACTACCGCGCATGTCCTTCTTGCTCTATAAGTGTACTCTTCCATAACTTCTCGATTCTTAGATGCGCTAAGCCCTTAGACTCAATTTCCACACTTTCTCATCCGTCACATCTTTTGCTTAACTTCTTGTGTTTCTAAGCTCATTCACACTTAGACATAAGCTTAAACCCAACAAAACCTAACTTGGTTGATCACATCAAAACATACTTGGGTACTTACAATCTCCCCCTTTTTAATGTGATCAATCCAAGTTTAAGTTAGGGTAAAATAAAACATTAAAGAAAAATAAAAGTACAAGTCATTTACATAAATTATAAATTAAAAATAACTGATTAAAAATTAGTACCATCCCTAAACTTAACTTTACTATTTTTCTCCCTTTGATCACATTAAAAATAGGGATAATTCCTGAAAAAAATTGGAAAAAAAATTACGGGATAAAATAGGAAGTGAGCAATTTTTTTTAAAAAAATTTAAGAATTAATACTTGAAAACTTAATTTTTAGGATTTAAAAACTAGTTTTAAAAAAATTAATTTTAAACTTAATTTTATTCGTTAAAAAATATTGTTTTTTTCACTTTTAAAGACACTTATCAAGAGCGGTGGAGAAGTTTTCACCCAAAAAATACATTTTATCTAACTAAAAAATAAATCACTTTTGCCATAAACATATATTTCTCCAAAATTAATAGTAAAAATAGTTTAGCACTCAAATATTATGAAAACTTTTTTGAGTATTGAAAATTGAATGTTTAACAACAGAAAAATTAAATTTTCAAAAATAGAGAATTAGATAAAAATTATCATTTTGGTTAAAAAATCATAGAAAATCCAGTAACATTCATAAAATTTTAAAAAGTTTTATCCTAGTAGAAACTTTGATGTCCCATCACAAAGAAAAAATATTAGTAGAAAATTCAAACAGAAGGTTTACTCGAAAATTATTTTGTAAATAAAGTTGTTCTAGCCTAGAAAATCAATTAAATTTATAACTAAAATTCATTCAAATAGGATTTTGGAACCCAGGTTCCTACCTTTTGGATT
>JBBPFP010000067.1:1715199-1725469 GCA_037974795.1 Kaempferia galanga | reverse complement strand
CGGCTAGGGGGTAGACAGATCCTGGCTAGTTGGCGAAAAGGACCAACAATGACGCCCACACCACAGTCGCTGCGCGTCCGATTGTTGGTGACATCCGATAGTCCGACAGTAGCTCGAGATGAAAAGAGTTCGGGAGAAGAGGAATCGGCTTCACTCTTGCTCGTAGTCTAGGGGCGACCAGTAGTGGTTCACGCTAGCGATCAGGCAGCGTTGGGTCGTCGACGATCGGGCGGAGATAGGTACGACGTGCGAGGTCGGCCGTGGGTCGGAAGAAAACTCGTCGCGGCTACTGCGATGGCGAGTAGGAGAGAAGAGAGCTGCGTTGGCAGTGGGATGCGACACCGACATCATCTCGCTCGCAGCATGGTCGGAGTCGTGGCGTCGGCAGTCGGCGTAAAGGTCGGTGCTGTGGACGTCGCAAGCGTGCGCAACAAAGGGAGCGGCGGAGAGGCGTGTAATTCAAACTTAGGTTTAGGAAATTAACTTAGGTTAATAAATCTAATCAACTTCCAACTTAATGGATATTTCAAAGAGGCTTTCTGAAAGCCCAATAAAATATACCCTCAAAACATATCATAAAAGGTTCGTTAAATTCCAGAAAAATTTATAAAAATTTCCACATCGCAAATTGTCTAATAATATTTATTATTTCATTACTATTTATTATCATATCTTACATAATTTCCCTACAAAACTAAGTTAAAACAAATAATAATATATATGAATTAGATGGTCAAAACTGTCATGATCTCAACTTAGAAGCCTTCATTGGTTTCTTTGGTTGAATCAACGCATAAGGTTTGTTCCAAATGGGACACGACCTCACTGCACTAACTCTAGTAAATTACCTCAAATTACCTGCCAAACAGTAGGTCCTCCAGACCTATTTGGACTTTTACTGCTTAGCATCAGATCGGCTCACCAAGATTTCTTCTCGATATCAAGTCCTACAGACCTATCAAGTCTCACCTGCCAAATGTCAAGTCCTCAACCCACTTAGACTTCCTGCCTCGCTTTCACGATCTGCTAAGACTTCTTGCCTAGCTGGGACTAAGGCTTTCCCGTTGAGTAAGAATCCTGCGCACTTAGCAAATTCATCAAATCACAACAAGACTTAATTTGAACCTTTAACATCAAAACTTAGTCTCAATTCTAGTGCAACCTGCACCAACAGATCAAGCTTCCCTCTTGCCCTAAAAGCTCTGTTTCTTCACTCCAAGTTCAAAGCAAGAATGAAGAGATCAAGGAAAGGAGAAACTTCATCCTCCACGGGGAAAGGAAAAGAGAAGGAAGTGGAAAGAGTGCGCGAAAAGGGTAACAATCCTTATGGTATTATCTTTCATGATGATGTTCATAAGCACTATTTGATATCCTTATTAAATGTAAGATTGCACCCACAAGTTACATAGATCATGGTATGAGGTCTTAGGCATTAAAGATGATATAAATTGGTTTATAAACAAAGTGCATTGGGATGAGTTGGTGAGTATACAGTCTTATTTATGCTAGGACCACACTAGAGTTTTTGAGTCCGTTGGATCCTTAAGTCCTAATGGGGCAAAATTGTGATGAAGGTTCAATCAGTTTTAGGTTATTCAATGATGAGTAGATGGATATTGAAGCAATTTGATTTTCGATTTGGACTTCCTTATGGATGGAATAGATGGATGCATAAGAATTTTAATGTAACTACTTTTGCAAAATCTTGTGATCTGTTTCATACATAGAGTGATGGTGAATAGTATTTTTAAAAGAGGTGATAATGAAGGGATTGTAAGACTCAGTGAGCTCGTGTTTATGAAATTTGTTGCATAGTGGGATTCTTGATTATGGATCTCATTTTATTAGGCATTTGCACAAGGTTGGGAGAACTACTAGGACTATCATGATTTGGTAGATATACCACTCATATTGGTCAAAACCTTGGATATGATTTGAGTGGGTTAGAGGCTATAGAGGGGCATTCAAGCATTCACATTAGGCCATTTCTAGCCCCTAAGATGTTGGTTATGATGGGGATGCATACAATTTTGTACTTAAGGATCATGCCCCCTTTAGACTACCTAATGTTGAGTACACTATAACCAATCCTGAAAATTAGAGAATGTCACGAATTTCACCTATTCCTCAATCAAGAGAGTCATACATGTCTCCCTTTGAGAGACCACATGCCCTTGTGATTCACCCTGACAGAGAGGGACCTCCTATGGATAGAGAGCCCCACATTGAACCTATTGACCCTTCTTTTCCTCTTTCTGAGCACTTTACAGGACCTCACGCATATGATTTCTCTAATTTCCATTCTTGTATTGATAGTATCCATGAAGAACAGGTTGTTATAAGGCAATTCTTGGGATGACAAGGGGGAACCTAGACCAATGGATTTGATAGCTTCACGAGGTATTTTCAAAGAGCTAAGGCTCATTATCAGGAGGCAGAATCATATTCCAAGCTAAGACTCATAAAAGAGAATAGAAGGCAATCGAGTGGGAAGAGCAAAGAAAATTCTAGAACAAAATGAGGCAATTTATGGGCAAGCAAAGAGAGCAATGGTAATGGGAACAAGGTCACCGAGAAAGGGAGGAGCTGCTCAGACTAAGCATGCATATCTTTGGCACCATTCATATAACTATCAAGGTTCAAGAAGTGGCGATGGTACTCCTTACACCCCCACCCCCCAAATAGTGAGTCCATGTATGGTTTGATGATACCTGCTTTTGGTGTTTTTCCTTTTTCTTAAGTGAGATTTAGTTGTCAGTTTTACGTTGGGATAGTTTAGGCTTGGTAATCTTGTAAATTTGAGATGAAGCATAAATTGCATTGAGTTGTCTTTGAAGCATGATTTAAATGATTAGGATTTGGTGATATCATGTAGATGTACTGTTGAAAACTTTTGGTGATTCATTTTTTCCCATCTTATGGTAGAATTTCACAGAAGCGTTGTTAAGTTAATTGATGTTTCACTTTATGCCTACTTGCTAATTAATTACTACACTTTACCTAAAGTTTGTTCCAAAAAATAGATCTAGTATAATAGTCATGATTCATTTGGTCAGACTAGTACCATAGTGGCCATAAGGGACCTTTTTCTCAACATCTTAGTTACTGGATTATGCTGGGTTTGTGATAGCCCATTTGAAAAAAAAAAAACAAAATCCCAAGTCAAAGGAAAAGAAAAGAAAATATTTGAGATACAATAAAATATCTGAATGAAAAGAAGAAAACATGGAAAAGAAAAGAGAGGCAATAATGGGTTAAATAGTTATTATGGGTGGAAAGGAGAATATGCTCTTTGGATAATGTGCTCTTTTGAGACCGAGTTAAGTTACAAGAGAAACATTTATCCATTTCTCTCAATGTCGAGCATGCCTTTTAGACTTAGTGTTGGGAAAAATGAATGAACCTCACATATGGTAGGTAAGTGCCTAATGCTGGAAGCTTTGAGAACACAACTACATGATGTTTTGAGTAGGAAGGAATTTGAAACCTTAGAAAAAAACCATGCACTCTGCACATAACTAGCAAGTAGGCTAGGTGAAACTAAGTGAATGTCTTCACTTAAAAATAATACTATATAATAGGATTCAATGAATTCATTGAAGTTAGAAAGAGTGTTATTCACATGCATTTAAGACTTAGAGTTTACTTGAGGTACTGTTCTTGTGTATTTCTTGTGTTAGGGAGCATAACAAAGTGAAAATAAAGATTGAAGATCAAGGTGGAAAGTTTCCAAGGCCAAATGCCACCTAGCACAACAAGTGTTCGATTCGGCTATTAACGTCAAAGCATCGGTGCTCAGGTTGTGTTCCATTCAGTCGTTAGCTCTAGAGCGCCCTTGCCTAGTGGCACAGGTCATGTTCACGTTTCCTCTGAAGCCCCAGCGCCTGACATAGGCGCCCGTGCTGCTAGCATGGTCCGTGTTAGACATCTGCCTCCTTGCCTATTTAAGTTGTTCATGCCATTTTGAAAGGGGATCTAGATCAGGAGTCATCTAAGGGTTTGAAAGAAGCTTGAGAAGTTGATCTAAGGATGATTCAACGACATCTGGGTGAAGAAAGAAGGTCAAGAGCATCTAGGAAGCGGATTCATCACATCAAGCCTAAGCCTCTCTAATTTCTGAACTCTGTTATCTGAACTCTAATTTGATTTATAATTGATATAAACATGATTTATGGTTGTAACTCCATTTGTATCCAGTAGTTTCTAGATTCTGGGATTAAGGATTAGCTCATTGTTTTGTAAACACCACTTTGAATGACCTAAGTGTGTTTGTTATTCTAATTTCTGGGATATAATGAATTATGATCTGGATCTACTATGTTAACACGATCTCGATTTTAAAAGCACAAGATCCGTAATCTCATAGGTATTCAAAGAAAGACTGAGAGGGGAACCCAATCCTCCGACCCGTAGTCAACCAAGACATGGAGTGTCTGCTACAAGAGTAGATCGGTATGCCACGAGGAACCCTAGAATGACATAGAGTTTAATGGATTAATTTTAATTCATGGTCACATAGTAGGAAATAGGTCAGTTAAGGGTTGCAAGATCTTGTGACAAGGCCCCCCTATGTAGCAATCTCTAATTCCAACTATTCTGAAAGTGGACGATAATTGGGATTGGTACACCGGCGTAGTTCCAAAAATTTACACTGGATATATAAGATAGTTTACCTACACGAATCATCATCATTGACAAAGTGAATTCAAATAGATCAAGTATTTACTAACAATGTGATGAAATCGAAGTCCTAGATGGCTTTTCACTTCTTGGATTCTTCTATTAGCTAGTGTCTTATACTGTCTCTCTGCCTTAGCATCCCTTTGCTTTCTCTATTATTTTTTTTTCCTTCTCACGACCATTCCCTTTTAAATGGCTTAGTTACAATACTCTCCGTCCACAATTAGTCTAGACAATTAAATCTGATAAGTAGGCTAGTACTCAATCTTCAGTCCCTGTGGATTTAATCTTTTTATTACCTGACGACACTTTCGTGCATTTGTGGATTTACACACATCATATGCATATGCAGATAACCTTGTACAATACATAGTCTTCAACTCTGAGCTAGCCGGAGTTGAAGTTGATGACAGTCAAAGTCTGCTCGTCACCAAATAGATAAGTGTAGATACGGTCTAGAGTGATCACTAAAATGTCGGGACAGTGATCTACGAAGAACTTCTTATCGATCTAGAAGGAATAGATGAATATGTATGCCCATGAAATCTACGTCTACAGTCCTCAGAGGAAAATCTCAAGTCATCCGAAAGATGCTTGGAAGTGCTAGGCTTAGTGGCTGTACGTTTGGTCTAACATTTAATAAAATAAGGAAATTTAATAAGAGGAAACACATATTGTGTCAATAGATACGTAAG
Organism: Kaempferia galanga; assembly: GCA_037974795.1. Lineage (NCBI taxonomy): Eukaryota > Viridiplantae > Streptophyta > Magnoliopsida > Zingiberales > Zingiberaceae > Kaempferia > Kaempferia galanga. The sequence goes on along the minus strand of JBBPFP010000067.1, from coordinate 1,720,094 downwards.
ATTAAGTTAGAAAACATTACCGCGGCATGATGATCAAGTAGACTTGATCTAGGGAAGGGGGTTAAAAACGAACTCAAAAATGGATTGAAAATGAGTTTGTTGAGGAAAAAATAAGTTGGAATAAGTTTTCAATGGCAGCCCCATGATCACTTATATAAAAGCTGTCCGGGCAACTGTAGGAGTATACGGTTGAGCCAATATGTCAAGTTAGGGGTGTCATTCGAGGTCACACGGGCAACCATATACGGCTAGGGTCACGCGGGCAACAATGTTGACCTTTTGTTTTTGTCTTTCTAAGTTCTTCAAACCTTGTATTATCAGAAAAAGATCCGATGAACCAAGAGAATATTTAGCTACTTCAAGACCACCTTATGAGGTTAATTATCCTAAAAGTTATATGAAAACTATAGATTACGGGCACGGGCACCCACCTAAGAGAGAGGTAACTCCTTGTACAAATAACAATCCTAGAAAATCTTTATAAAAAAAAAAACAATCCTAAGTTAAGAACGATAGGAAAAAGGAGCCTACCAAAAGTTTCTTTCTTTGACAAAGATTCAATACTCTTAAATATAATTGAATGTGAACAATGGATTTCTCAATCAAACAAAACTACCTAGTCAAACATGTAGATATTGAAACTAGTGAAGCAATGATCCAAGTGAAAAACTACATGGGAGAAGAAGTAGCTAAAGCAGTCTGGAAAGCCTTTAAATTAAAATTTATGAAGTCACCAAAATTACCTCTTAAGATAATAATATAATTAATTTATGTTATGCAATAACAATCAGGAATGCAAATACAGGATTAAACTTATGGCAAAAAAAAAAAATGAGAGAATTAACAACTTCAACTAATTAGTTGCATAAGAATTACTTCTTTGTTTCTTTATTTGAATTACTGTAGAATTTTGTAAGAACTAGAACTAGGCAACTCTAAAGAAAGGTTGAGAGGTAATAGAGTAGAGAAAATGTAGTCCATTATTTGTGTTTTAATTAATTTAATGTAATTCAATACATTTTGTATTTAAATCATTATAAAAATATATATAATGGTTAACAACATGAGATAAATAAAGAAAAATCATTTCATTGATATATAATGTGAACCATCAACTTATTTAAATTGAGAAAAATACAGTCATATTAAGACTCAAGCTAAACAATAATTTTTCTAAGGCATAAGGCATATAAACAAACACACCTTTCAGTCATCAGGTTTTTGAAACATACTTTGTTCTTTTCCATTAATTAGAGTACTCTGAACTTCAATTCTTTTTTTGGCCCCAGGAGGTGTCATATGGATTCTCTGCCCGTGCTCTTCTTTCGTCTGGACCTCTGTCAATCAATAAGAGTAATGATCCCTATAAACAAAGATTCCTTTCCCCCTTATCTTTCCGATGAGAAAGATGAACAAGAGAGATGATATCAAGTATTACATTAATTATCAATCTGTTGATTCTGGTAGCAGACAGCCATATGATGCAAGACAGCTGACGAAATAATATAAATTGCAAAGAACAAAAATTGGAAAATATACTATACAGCGATAGATGATTACATAATTGGGACATCAAGCTATCATTAACCTCACAATCGTTGCATCACCTGTAGTTCTGTACCAAACTTCTGCAAAAGTCCAACACTTCAACGAGATGTAAAAAAACAGGTTGAATATTTGAAGCTCAGATGGCAATAGCTCTTCTCATTTTCCTTCAGTGCTAGAACAACATACTGTTTGGATATTGTACTGAGGTAGATAAAAGTGGTAAACCCTAGCTGGTTCCCACCATGAAGCAAGAGTTGTTGGCCCAGGATCCAAAGCAATATATGAAGAGAAACAATAAAAACATTTTGATGATATCATTATCAGCACAATATCCTGTAGACAATATGATTAGACTATAGTTTGACAGAAGATCGATGTTACATTGATAATTCTCAGGTGTCAAGCACGGTGATGCTTACAAAATTACAAAGACTAACTTGATGAGTTGGCATCATTATGTTTGTGGAGCAATATCCATAGTATCTGTATGAGCTTCGCTAGTTTCATATTCAGTGAGAAGGTCCATGAACTCATTTAACAGCCTTTGGACCTTCCTGTTTGAAGCAATGGCTGGAAGAATATCTTCCCTGAGGAGTTTGTGCTTTTTCATTCCCTGCAATTTAATAACAGACCAAAATCTCAGAAATAAGTTCGGCCATGGATGTAGATGCGCAGAATATATCGGTATATCAACTTCTTCCATAGCTCAATTAAGCACCACTCGATTTGAATACAAACCAATTACCCTATGAAATATCTAAAATATAGCATAGCAGTTTGAGATGCCAACATGCCACATTTGGATGCCAAGAGTAAGGATGTTCAGGAATCCCCAACCAATAGTCATGTTACGGGATTGCAAATTTCAGTTTAGGAAAAATTAAAGATGGTCGTTTAGAACAACAACCTAAGAAACAACTCAGCATTATGATCATTTAATTTGCATCCATAATAAGGGATAACTAGGAGAAAATTATATATCAAACAAGTTACAGATTTAAGTATATTTCAAGACATAAAAGAACTCCATGTAAAAAATGTAGAATGATATATTAACTATCTTTTCCAAGAGAGATAATCTTACTAGTACATAAGGATCCCATGCTGGATTCTTTGGGTCTGTAGGCGCAGACTCTGCCATTCCTGTGGGAGGACCAAGAAAACTTTCACAAACTTCTCGAAGACGAGACTCATCCGCTTCTCTGCAAGATTATATAACTGTCATCTCATTAGTCCTTGGTAAGTTACTTGGACAAATTGCTACGGAATGCTCTATGATGAATGCATTATGCGAAAAGCATCAAATGAACCCAGACTCATGTGGAAACAACGCTGCACTGATTATATATCAATATGGACAAAGAAATCTTTGCAAAAGAAATAATCACAATATGATGCGAATAAAAATAGAGTACTTCTAAACTAAAACAAATCAATAAAATAAAATAATTCAGGATTTAAATTTTATTTTATTTCATTTCCATTTGATTTTAAATAAAAATTTACCACACAACTTAAGTGTAATGTTAAATATACAAAAGTTCTCACACTTTATGTTATAGATAAGAACACATATTATAGAACTACCAATTATCTTAGATTTCAAATATGGACTTAGCAGAGTTGTCACAAGCGCTCGCTTAAGCGCGAGGCGGAGCGATGCGCAACCTTCACGCTTTTGAGACGCTCAAAGCGCAACACTTCTAAGAAGAGGTCGCTTCACTGCGCTTCGCGAATTCGCTCGCTTTTGCATGAAGCGCAAAAATTTCCAAATGCAAAAAAAATTTCCAAATTTGTTTTTGTTTTCTTTTACATAAGTTCAAATTGTAAAGCCCTAAACCTACGTGCTTTGCCTCTTCGTCTTCCTCTCGCCATTGTTGATCTGATTCTTTGCCGGCGTTGATCTGTGTCGTCTTCGATCGCTCGCCTCTTCGAGGTAAGTGATTCTTTTTTATCAATTTCAGTTTGTGAGAATTTTTCTAGCTTTCCTGCAACCCGCGACACCTGCCCCGGCGACTCTGGACGCACTAGATGCTTCTGCCGCCACCAGAAGCGTCGCGAGACGCTTCTGCCGTCGTCGGAAGCATCGCCGGACGCCTCTGGCGGTGGCGGACGCGTCGCCAGACGCCTCTGGTGCTACGGGGGCGTCGAGGCATCGGAGTGTTGGGCGATTCGTTCATCTTTTTTATTTTTAAGATTTAATAAAATTAAATAATTCCTCCCTTAAACGAGGTATTTCGAACGAGTGTTTATAAAGCTTAATTAAACTATCCCAATCAAATATATAAAAATGTATTTAAATATAATTCATTAATTAGATTTAAATATATAAATTTGATATTTAAATCTTAAAAAATAAAAAAAAATTATTAATTCAAATAAATCAGATTTAAGAAATATATTTTAAATAAAATAATCAGATAAAAAATTCTAATAAATTTTATTAATTAATATAAATCAGATTTAAAAAATATATTTTAAATAAAATAATCAGATAAATTTTATTAATATAAATCAGAATCAGATTTAAAAAATATATTTTAAATAAAATAATTACATATAAAAAAATCAGATAAACTTTATTAATTATATAAAACAGATTTAAAATTTATAAAAAATATATTTTAAATATAAAAAATCAGATAAATTTTATTAATTCAGATTTAAATAAATAAAATATATATTTAAAATTTAATTTTTGTATTAATTTAAATATATTAAAATATATTTAAATGAAAATCTAATAAATTTTGTTAATTAGATATAAATTTTAAATATATAAAAAAACATATTTAAAATAAAATTTTTTAATAAATTTTACTCATTCGTAAAAATCAGATTTGTATTATATAATTAAATTATTTTTCTATTTTATTTGGTTAATTGGTTTTATACTTTTAGTTTTTGAATAATTTACTGCTTATCAAAGAAAATTTACTTATGGACATTTGGATTCTCAAAGATAACTTTTAATAAATTATTAGTCCTTAATAAGGATTAAGGACTAATGGAAAAAACATCTTGTTGTACGCTTCAGAGAAAGATGTTGGATAATTTATAAGAACTCCTTATGTTTATTAGGTTTTTTCCAAAAAGCGTGCGCTTCGCTTTGCGCTTTGCGCTTTAAGCCCCAATACCCTTGAGCGCTTTTTTGCGCTTCGCGCTTGTGACAACTATGTGCCAGATTATCAATACAACTGGTTTGTCTATACAATTAAATTGTTGATAAGAGAACAAACACAAATTTCCTTTTGTGTCATAACATGTAACAGGTCAATTGCCACTAGTCTCTGTTAACCTTACTGTTGAACAAACAAAATGTCTACTATGGTAAAGAAAAACAACGG
>JBBPFP010000067.1:1691587-1707396 GCA_037974795.1 Kaempferia galanga | reverse complement strand
CTGTCGCGGCGTGATCGATTCCTTCCGTTGCGATCAATTAATCGTGCATAAGAAGGAATCAAATCAATTTTGTCACATGATTAATTGGTCATGACAGAAGGAATCAATTCGAAGCAGGAACAGAGGCATCAATCGATTAGCAGTGGTGAATGACGGTGAACCATGACAGTGATCAACAACGACCACTCTCAGGGCAGGTATGATTTTCCCTCTTTGCAAATGACCCGGAGGCATCTCGAACGCCTTCGACCACATGCCTCGCACAAGGATAGCTCACAAGCAGCAATGGAAGAGTCGCGGGACGCTTTCGACACTGCCGAAAGGTCCGGCGTTGCGGGATGCCTCCCGCGGCATTGGAAGCGTCACGGGACGCTTTCCGACGCTGTTGGAAGCCTCTCGCACGCGGCTTCAACGACTCGCCAGACACCCTAAAACCCACATCAAAAATTAACTTTTTCGATTTAATTAGTTTAAACAATTCCCAAGATATGTGTGATATTTTAAACAAGTTTATAAACCCTAATTAAATTATTGTAATAAAATATAAAAAAAATATATTTAAAATTAAAAATTTTTAAATAAATTTTATTAATTAATATTATGAAAATTTGTTTTTTTAATGTTTTAAATTCATTTAAAAATTTTAAAAATTATAATAATTCAGATTTATATTTTAATATTTTTTATTATTTTAATTTTCATTAAATAATTTTAAAAATTATAAAAAATTCTAATTTTTTACTGTTCTAGTGTTTAATTTTATGATTTTTTACTATTTAAAATATATATTATTCAAATAAATAAATAAATGGTTAATTTATATAATTATTATATATAAAGTAACATCTTTGTATTAATTTATATAATTATGATTATTTATTTGGACATTGGAGAACTATAGAGTTGACCTAAATAAAATGCCGAAAGAACCAATGCGTTCATTCCACTCCTTTTAGTATTAGTAAGATAACATATTATAATATATCAATTTTACTTCAAGTTATTGGTAGATCAATTTTTTTAAAAAAAATATATTTAATTATTTTTCTAACAATATTAAATTGTTTAATAATGGAGAACTTATATAAAATCAATATACAACTTATTTTAAAATTATATATCATAACTATATTTTATCTAATAATTATTATATCTAAATAAAAAAATACCAAAACCGTATCTGTATAGCACGATATGATACTAAAACTGTATCGTTCCGGTTTGGGATCCAAACCTTGTCATGAGTCGAGATTTTAAACTTTGACCCCTACCCTAAATGAGATCTCAAAGCTTCTACAGATTATTTTTTTTTTTTATTATACAATAACAATAACAACCAAGTCATATCTCACTAAGACTCTATCCCCTACTATATCATCATTTATATTTAAATATATTTTATCTTATTTTTTTGTTGATAACCAATTTTTCTTTGGTCTTCCTCTTCCTCGTTTGATATGCACATTTGTTATAATTTCACATCGCCTAACTAGAGCATCTATTGATATGTACTAATTTAAACGTGTCTCCTGAAGTTTTCCTCAATACGTGCAATCCTGATTTTCTCTCTAATATTTTTGTTTCTTATATTATCCATCATTCTATGCCCACACATTCACCTTAACATTCTCATCTCTTCAACTCTCATCTTCTACTTATGTACTCGAGTTATAGCCCAACATTCAACACATATAACATAATCGTCATTTTGTAAAACTTTTCTTTAAGTTTTAAAGGCATTTTATATCAAAACATGCTGGTATTCTATGTAAGACATCTCACAATCCCTCCAATTTTTTGAAAAAAATGATCATAAATATTTAAAATTCATAATTCATCAGTTCTTATGTTAACAGTTATCTAATTACGACTAATATTACTAAACTTAAATTATATATATTCTGTCTTTACTCTACTATGCATAAAACCTTTCACTTCTTGCATTTCCTATCATAATTCAAGTTTAGCATTTACTCCTGCACATGTCTTATCTACAAAAATAATATCATCGGTAAACAATGAGCACCACGATACCATATCTTCGATGTGTCTTCGTCCATGATTAGTGTAAAAGATAAAGATCAGTTTCTTAATGTAACTCTATCCTTATGAGAAACGCTTCAGTTAATCAGCTTAAAATATTCACTATTGTCATTACATCTTCATACATATCCTTAATTAGTTCAATACATATTATGTAAACACCTCTCTTTTTTAGAATTTTTCATATAATTTCTCTTAGACTTTATCATAAGCTTTTTCTAGGTCCACGAAATATATATATATATATATATATATATAAGTCTTGTTTTTGCTTCTATTCCCGATATTTTTAAATTATTGCCTAGAAAATGTATAACTTCTGTTGTCGACCTTCCAAATATAAATCTAAATTGATTTTCGATCACCTGGATCTCCTTCCTTAGTCTTTTTTATAAAGTTTTCATTAGTGTAACACTCTTATAGTTTGCACAATTTTATAAATCTCCTTTGTTCTTACCCTCCGTTAATCAGACATTTTTTTCGTTTTTAACATCAAATTGAATAACTTTATAAGTCATTCAATACCTTTTTAGACATTTTCTATCGGAATATCATCAAGTCTAACTACTTTCAAAATTTAAAGCTTGTTCTATTTCTGAAGTTTGAATTCTTAGATAAAAATTTAAATTTCTATACTTATTTAACTTAAATTACATAAGTTAAGTTATTCACCTAAACTTTCATTAAAAAGGTAATGAAAATACTAATTTCATCGCTCTTTTATTTCCTCCTCATTTAGATAAGATATCTTATCTTCCTCTCTCTCACTTTAGATATTTTGTAAATATCATTTTCTCCTTTTTCATTCAAATTTCAATACAAGCATGCAGAGGTTCATTTGGCCTTTTTTACTAGTATATATTTTTTAAAAAATTTCTCATTCGTACACTTTTTCATTTCACCACCAAGACTCTTTACATGGTGGTGCACGACCACTCACCAAGTACACTCTTAGCTAATATTTTCAACTTTAATGGTATCGTATCTTATATCGTATTCTATTTCTCCTAAAACTTGCTCCATGCCCTCTACTTAAATATATTTTGTTTTTCATCTAACTACCATTTAATTTTAAGAGTCGTGCACATTTTCATTGTATTGATACTATGTTTAACGTCGTATCAAACACTACTAACTTATATTGGGTAATTAAATTTACTCTAAGGATGACCTTACCATCTTTACATATCTTTTTATCCTTTCCTAACCATAAGAAAGTCAGTTTATAACTTATTATTCTCACTTTTGAACATGATCAATTGTTCTTCTCTTTACTTAAAAAAACGTATTTGCTGGTATAAGGTCAATAGTCATATGCAATCGCAAAATCCAATATAGTTTTTCCTTCTTCATTGTTTTTTCAAAACTCATAACCCTCATAGACTCTAATATACTCGTTTTTTACTCTGACATGCCCATTTAGATCTCCTATTAAAATCATTTTGTTTGGCGGAATATTTTGTAATATCTCATCTAAGTACAAAACTTAGATTCAGTGTTTCTATCTAATTCTACTTAAAGTGTGCATATGTTAATTACATTAATAGTTTCTAACTACTCATGCTACATCATCTTTTAACAAACTATCTACTACATTTCTTGGTTTATTTCTTGCTGAATCATAAATTAACAACTTGAATTTTCTATAATCTTTGCATTCTCTCTTACCTATTTTGTCTCTTATACATACAGAATCTTCTCTTAATCATCACATCTACTACCTTTCTAGCTTTACAAGTGAGCGTTCCTAAATTTCATGATCTAAATCTTAGACAATTAGTTTTCATATAATATTGCAACACGTTCCTTCTAAGAACAACCTAACATTAGAACAATAGTTTGATAAATTCATTCGTATATTTGCCTAAAAGTCTATGTTAGTCTATGTTAGCTAGCAACCCTCGCTCTTTTTGGGTAAATATACAAAGTAAATAATTAATAAGAAATTAAACACCTAAAACATTGGGCTAAACCAAATGAAACTCAACTTATAAGGATGACAATTAATTTTGTGGAAAGATAACATCCCTAGATATTATGCTAAATATATTTCATAAATAATAGGAACATGGTTATGTAAATTATGGGATATGATAGTATAATTAATTTCCAAAAAAAAGTTTGGGTAGTTTTTTTAGAAATGTCTTAGATTTAGTAGGGAAATTAAGGTTTTTTTTTGTTAAAAAATTGTGTTATTTTTAAGAATAAATTAGATTATGAATCTATAAAAGAGTGTGAGATAGTGTGTATTAGATGAGCATTGAGTTATAAAATTTTCAATTTCCAACACGGTATCAAGTTTTAGGCTCAGTTTTGGATTCCCTTCTTCCAACCTTCATCAATGTTTTCTTCTTTTTTTTTTTTTTTTTGTTTGATTTGTTTTCTAAAGACAAAATAGAATATTACTCATGTTCCTTTTACCAACTTCCATAGTAGAATTCCATTCCCGAATCTTCATCATTGATAGTTTATCTTTCTTGCTCTACCTTATTGCCAATTTTCCTTGTTTTCCACCTGTTTTGCTGCATGTTATGACTTATAATAATGTAAAAAGTTGTACAAACATATGTTACAATACAGTAAGAAGAGATCATTCAATCTTAACAATCTGGAGAATTGTAAAATATCTAGATTGCCTATAAAATTGAATGGAAAAAATATATCTTAAGTGGTCCCAACTTGTTCCTACTATGCTTAAAGGAAAGCAAAAGCTAAGTCATCTTATGGGTATAAGGCCAAAACTTGGATATCTTAGTTTGAAGCATGGAATAAAGAAGATTCAGTTATTATAGCGTGGTTATGGAATTCAATGGTTCTTGAGAATAGTGACATGTGTATGTTCTGGACTAATGCAACCCACATTTAGGACAAACATATTCAAAAGAAAGAGATACGAGTTAAGTATATGAGATGAAGGTGGAAAACAAGGCTGCTAAACATGGTAATAAACTTACGGCAATAACTAGATCATTGTAAGGTTATCAAAATCAAATGTTTTGAAAATGTTGTTCTAAAGAACTTCATTGAGCAAGATTGAATATATGATTTTCTTGTAGAACTTAATTCAAAATTTAATCAAGTGAGAATCCAAGTTGTTGATAAGCAAGAATGTCCGTGTTTTAATAAAGTGGTAATACTGGTTCAAGGGGAGGAGAGCAAAAGAGGACTTATACTCCAATCACAAAGCATGAAAAGCGCTGCTAGGTAGCTAGTGGTGGCAATAATTCAACCACAAATTCATTTGCTGAAAGTAGAAAACTTGGACAACCAAAGGCTCCTAAATCATGAAAGTCACGCATACTCGTGAGCAGTGTTAGAAGCTTCATGGCAAACCGCCCAGGCAAGAGTGGCACAAGAAAGAGAACACAAAAAAAAAAAAATCAATGGTCAGTGCATATGGCAAAGCAGTACCAAAGGAATCAGGTGGACAACAAAGAAGAGGTAGAGCGACTAAGATCCTTTATTGGTAACTTTAACAAGCCTTCATGTGCTATTTCATTGGTATACTTAGATATGTTTCCATCCTCTATTGGATTAAATGTCTTGGGTACAACCTGTTTCGAGTTTTGGATCATGGATTCAGGAGCTACTGATTGTATGACCTATTCACCATGTATTTTTTCCAATGTATTCCCTATGTCCAGTGATAGGAAAATAGTCATAGCTAATGGTTCTTTAACTGTAGTAGGTGTAGGAGATATTAAAATAAGTCCATCATTAATCTTAAAAAAATTCTTATAAACCTTATCCTTATCCAAAAGCTAACTCAAGATTTATGTTGCAATGTTATTTTTATCATAGTTATTGTGTATTTCAGGACAAGGATTCAAAGGAGATGATTGGACATGATAAAGATTGAATAAACTTTACTATCTTGAACCTTGAATCAATCAAACATTACCAAAAACAAGTTATATTACTCTTTAGTTTTAGAACTTTATTTGTCTAATAATAATAAGATTTGGTTTCACCACCACCAATTGGACATCCATCATTTAGAAACATTAAAATTTTGTTTCCGTCTTTATTCCAAAGTATATATATTGAGAGTTTCCATTGCTAAGTATGAAAACTTGTTAATCGCAAATGTATGTCTTTTCCATTAAGAAATAAAAAAAACTCTTTTTTTATCTCATTGACAATGATATTTGAGATCCTTCTACTACTCCTAATGTTTCTGGAGCAAAATAGTTTGTCTTCATTAATGATTGTAGTAGTATTTTCTTTTTTACTTGTGATGTTAATATGTCCTCCCAATTTTTTGTTCTGTGATTAAAAATTAAATGGGGGTTAATATCAAAAAGTTTAGAATATGATAGGGATTAATTCAATCAAATCCTAACTCTTTATTTCAAAAAAAAGGGATGATATATGAGTCATCTTGTGTCAAGACACCACAATAAAACAGAATCAACAACAACTAAGCCTTATCTCACTAGCTATATGGATCCTCCTACGTTGTTGACTCTATCCCCGACTATATTATCGTTTATTTTTAAATAATTTTTATCTTATTGTATTATTGATAATTAAGTCTTTTTTTGATCTATCCCAACAAAATGAAATCAAAGAAGAAAATTATCATCTCCTACCGGTAACTTAAGCCCTTTTATTTCAAAAAAAAAAAAATGTGGCTAAATCATTTTTGCGAAGGAGTTTTTTTAAATCTTTAAAAATCATTTATCTTCTAAAATCTTAGGGTTTAAGAGTGTCTAATGGAAAACACTCTCAACCATTTTATCCAAACACATATGCTACAAATAATTTTATCCCTACAATATTTGAATGTATATCATCATTTGTTCACGTGCATTAACCCCATGCCCTTTTATTTCAAAAAAAAATAAAAAAAAAATATGACTAAATCATTTTGGAGAAGCAAATTTTTAAAATTTTCAAAAATCATTTATCTTCTACAATCTTAGGGTTTAAGAGTCTAATGGAAAGACTCTCAACCATTTTATCCAAACACATTCGCTACAGATAATTTTATCCCTGCAATATTTGAGTGTGTATCATTTGTTCATGTGCATAATCAAAATTAGGGGGGAGTTAGACCTAAGAGCATTAAAAGGTGTATTTGTAGGTTATTCCTCAATTCCAAAAGAGTAAAAATTATCCTCCATTAAAAAGGTTATATGTGTTGCCATAGATTACTTTCAAATAAATGTCTAATTCACCACACCTTATGTTTAAGAGGAGAATTCCATACTGGAAGGTAAGGACAAAATATTCTTACTCGATCTAATCCTATATCAAGCCTGTGCATCAAAATCTCAACTCTATCATTGAGAATCACTTGACAAGGCATATTTAAGGAAGAAGATAATTGTCCCTAACTAACGCAAGTCCAAGAATCTAAGCCAAATCCTGAAAATGAGATAACAATTTATAATTTTTCATTAGAAGTTAAAACTGAATTTCATATAGGTGATGAGGACCTAAGCTTTCTCAATGTTGTTAGGAAAGGAAGTAGAGAGCATACAAAATGACCTTTATATCCTCTTAGGAACTTCCTATCTTTTGAACATTTTTCATCATCACATAAAATCTTCTTCTTTAACCACCATTATCATCTCTACCACTTTATCTCAGACATTATCCAATGAGAAATAAAACAAACCATGAATGAAGAAATAAATGCATTAGAGAATAACCAAATGTGGGAATTGGTTAAGTTTCAATGTGGGAATCGGTTAAGTTGCCAATAAAAAGGAAAAAACAAATGTAAATGGGTCTATACAGTGAAATATAAAGTGAATAAATCAATAGAAGAAAAGATACAAGGCAATCCTCAACTCCTTGTAGCTATGGGCTATACTCAAACCTATGACTCATTATCTAGAAACTTTCCAATTATAAAAATGAAAATGGTTAGAATTATACTATCTTTGCAGATAATTATAGTTGGGAGTTACAATAATAAGTTAATGCCAATAATGTAATTTTGCACATAGAGCAAGAAATTTACATGGTCTCACTGAAATAAGGAAAAAATTTGGATGCTCATATTGTATGTAAATTGAAAAAAGTTGTATATGGACTTAAGCAATCACCATGAGCATAGTTTGGCATATTTATGAGAATTATAACTGCCATAAGAGTATAAACAAAGCAAGGGGATTGCATTGTTTATCGATCAATCTTCTTCGAGGGAAGTCACAACTCTTAATGTAGGGAGAATCACAACGGTCACGCTCTTAGTACGTATTAATGATATAATAGTAATGATTATAAGGAGAGACAATTTAGTGTTTGGTGGAGTTTAAAATCAAGGTATTAGGGAAGGATGACATTTCTTAGGTGGCTCACTTTGAACAAGTTCTCCTTAAAGAAACAAACAAGACAGCATTGCAAGTTATCATATGCTCAAATATACCCCAATACCTAGATACAGAAATGTTTCAATGTCTCATAAGAAGACTTATTTATTTATCTACCTCATATGACTAACCATAGCATACATAATGGTTACTCAATTCATGCATAATGCAAAAAAAACAAATTCATTTGCAAGCAACTCACCAAGTATTACAGTTTCTCAATGAAGGGGTATTTTGTTTCAAAGAAATGGAAGATTAGTGTTGAAGGCATATATGGATGTTGATTATACTAGGTCAACGGTTGCAATGGTTGACAAAAGGTAACCTTTCTTAGAATTAACCTCGTGACATGGAGCAAGAAACAATATCTGATAGCGCAATCTAGTGGAGGCAGAATTCCGAGTAATAGCTTAAGGTGTGTGTAAGCTACTTTGGTTAAAAATCATCTTAGAATATTTAAAGATCAAGTGGGATGACCCAATGAGATTATTGTAATAATAAGTTTGCGTTTAGTATAGCTCATTATTTGGTATAAGTACAACAAGATCGAACCAAAAAGACACTTCGTCGAAGTGAAGCTAGAGAGCAGATTATTTATACCCCTTATATATCTAGGCAACTTGTAGATATTCTTTTTTTTCTTTTGTAGATATTCTTACTAAAGGATTAAGTAGTTCAATATTTTAAAGTATTATATCTAAGCTAGGAATGATAAACCTTTTTTTACTAGCTTGAGGGGAAGGGTCGAGAAACATGATTTTGTAACTAAGGATGTAAAGGAGCCAAGCTGAGCTTAGCTGGGTTGAAACTTATTTATTTATTTATTGAGCTTGTTTAAGCATATTTATTAAAAATCTTATCAAGCTTAACCAATAGCTTTGTTGTCTTTATAAACTAGGCTACACTTTTATGTAATTCTTGAAACTTATATTATTCTATTATTTTAGCATATTATAAATAATTTAAATTATAGTTATAAATTACATGTATTTAAATAAAAAATTAAGAAGTAAATTTACAATTAAATTTCAGGTAAATTAATAAATAAATTTATTCATAAATATTCATGAACATTAGTGAACCAAACTTACTAGTATTCAAGTTTGTTTATTTTTATATTGTTTTCCTATTGAACGACCTTAAACAAGTTTTATCCAACTTGTTGACGAACATCCAATTCATTTATGGGATCATTAACAAACTAATTTATAACCATGAACATCCCTAAAAATAAAACTGAAAATACTCCATGATTTATGGGATTATGTTATAGAATATAATATAGTTGCTAGTTTCTATTAAAGGTTTAGATTTTTAGAAAATAAGTCAAAAAAATTTTATTTTACGAAGAATAAGTCATGTTACCAATCTATAAAAGAGGGTTAGGATCCCATATAGTGGCATATATTAGATTAGTTTTGCATTAATACAAAAGTAATTTTTTGTGTACCTGTAGGCAACCACCATCACAGCCAACAGCCCAAAAATTGGCATTTCCAGCTAAAACAGTTACTTTTCCAGATATGTGATCAGACCACAGAGTTTCAGATCCTTGTGTGCAATTTATTTCAGTTTCTTTAGTGGAAAATGCATTACCAACACCAATCACGTCATGGGCAGAATGCTCAATAGGCTTTGCTTCCAAGCAGATTGGTAAACTGTCTTCCGTATTTTTCTTATTAAATACTCGAATTGAAAGAGAATTGCAGGTTGATAGAGAATTTGGCATGCCTATACACCCTATATGTTCTACATTAACCCTTCCATCAGTGCTAGTCAGAGCTGGTGTTTTCTCAATAAGAAGACTTTCAGTGATGTTAGCTCTTGCAGTGATTCCAGAACGCTCCTTAGATCCACAGTTGTTAAGCTTGTCAGAATAGCTGTGTGTCTCATAGCTTCCACTAAATGGTCGCTTTAGGGAAGCATCTTTTACCCCACCATCAGCAACTACATTTTGATTGTCCTTTGTTTGATCCAAGGCCAAGGGAGAGAATTCTGCAAGTTGAGCATGAACTGCAGACTGGTGTGCTGGAACTCCAACTGCTTCTGGTATAATTCGTTTTCGGCCATCAGGCCGGCGATACTCTCTTTGTTTTGGAGGACTTGATAACTGTGCAGGTGTAATAGTATTTGAACCATCATTTATAGCCCCTCCATTTTTTCTACCATCTCCAGTCTGGGCATCAGTACTCTTGTGAATTGGTTGGCTAATAATTGGATTTATTGGATCAGTGGAAGCTTTTTCAGATATCTGATTTTTCTCCACGGTAGATGCTACTTTTTTGCTTGCTGTTTGCTTAGCTGAGACTGCTTCTAGCACTAACTGTGCAGCACTTTCTGCTAAGTTTGATTGCCTTCCTCTGACATCTCCATACCGACTTCTCTTTATTTCATCCAACTCAATATCATTTAACCTGTGTCCTAGTTCCTTCACCTCAAAATGAAATGAGGCTACTGTGCCATCCAAAGAGCAAGCGAAAAGAGTATAGCCATCTGGGCTCCTGCCAGAAAAGAGATAAAATTAGGTTGACTATGAAGCAGACATGAAGAGACAAAATGGCAAGCTTGTGTAAAAAAAAAAAAGTCTATTACCAAGATAAGTCAACAACACTTTGTGTAAAGAAGTGTTTAGCAACAAATAAGGGGCGGGCACTTGCCGTCGTCCACACAGTTATAGTGCGGTCCTGACTTCCAATTGCAATAACGTTATATGGTTGGAGCTCTCTTGATGCAGCCTTAGAAGATCCATTGGTCCATCCAGCAGGTGCAGAGTTTGCTTCTTGGGAATTAGAAAATTGTTTCCGGAACATGGAATGGTTAAACTTTACCACAATAACAGGAGCGTTATGACCCAGGAAATCAAAGGTAGCAGACCATTCACCTCTTTCTAGAACAGGGGCTGAATGCCTAGGCTTCTGAAAGCCATGAGTAGTAGTGATGAAATGGCCACACGGTGACCACCCAAGGCGCCTGAAAAATGTAGAACCAAGCTGGAAAGAGAAAAGGTATTAAAAATAGACAAGTGGAGGATGGCATCTTTACTAACACAGCAGATAGGTTTGTGAAAAAAAGTTGCAATAACTAGAGACCATTACGCACCGACTTTGACCAGTGGCCTTCTGTCTTATGTGCCAAGCTCCAATCACTAGTTCTCCATATTATTACAGTTTTGTCATCTGACTGGCTAGCTATGAAAGAACCAATAGGATCCCAAGTAACCCCTTTGACTAAGCTGGAATGCCCTCTTAGTACAGCAGTGCAGATGCCAGTGGTAACACTCCAAATGTGAATAGTATTATCCAAGCTACCACTAGCTAGTGTTGAGTCATCAGGAGACCAATTGAGATCTACCTATTTAAACATAATAGGAAACTCCATTAGACAAGCATGATCAACACTAAATAAACAAATGTATAATATATTGGTGTTCATACAATCAAAAATTGAAATCTCAAGGGAAAATTTTCTAATTACCACATCTGCAGTATGGCCTCTCAATGTCATAGTAACTTTCCAATTTTCTACATCTGGAGGCTCTCCGCTGCCAAATTCAGTTGTACCAGATCCAGGCTTTTTCTCATGAATAAGAATTACCTGATCATCAGATCCAGATGCAAGGAGCCTACCATGTTTAGCCCACCTAACACAATTAACTGATCCAAAGTGGTCCCGCAGTGTAGCCAGCACTTTAGGAGTTGAAGAATCATTTTCAGAGTCCCCCTCTACTGATTTCATGTTCCATATTCGAACCTTCATGAAATTCAGGAGAAAATTAAAACCAATGTCCATTAATGTAACAAAGGTTGGTGTAGAAAGTCAAATCATTAAATTGCTAGTTGCAGTATTGTTAAGTGATATAAATATTTTGTCACAAATTGCCTACCTATCTGTCTTAATACTTGTATAATTCTACATCAAAATTTAACGTAAACACAACCTCATCTACCCAAACACTAAGGGAAAAAAAAGACAACATAAAGAATCAGCATCCCGCCAGGACAGTATAAACTTCAAGCTGTTTCAAATTGCATTCCTGAATTCCTAAAGTGAATATATATTTATTAAATTGTCCATGGTAATAAAGCATTCACAAATAAGACTATGCCAAACCACTGTAACTGGAGAATGCAAGCTCTCGCAGTGTAAGCAAAAGTCGAAGTCAAACAGGTGTAACAAATCACGTCAATACTAGTTAGCTATGTACACGCGAAGATGAGGATAGAGATACTAAATCAACTTGAAGTCATAATGGGGAGGTGAAAAGGAAAGGCATGCTTAGTAGAGACCAGTAAAAGATTAGGAGAAGAAAAAAACGCGTTAAAAAACAAATTTTCACCTTGTGATCACCTCCACCAGTTGCAAACCTGAGACCGCCGGCTTGGATATCAATGGAGAAGATCTGCATCCCCTCATGTCTAACCCAGCTAGGCTTCTCCGTTATCATCCTCTTCGACCCCTCCCACTAAGCCTTGAGTGAGACTGCCTGCCCCCACTTCAGAATTCGAATTCCCAAAACCCTAATGCGAGTTCAAAAGACGCCAGAGAGAAAAGGGCGAGAAATCGGTGGAGAGGCAACTTCGAAACCCTAGAAAGCAAGAAGTGAAGGGAGAAGAGGAGTGTTTGGAAGTGACAACGAATCTAATTCATGTTTGAATACGATCAAGAGGAAAAAAAAGAAAAGAGTCGTAAAAATCAATAAATCGCCATAAAAATGGAGTTTGATGAACATTAGCCTTTGGATAATATTTACTGATGTCGTATTGGATCTAATAAATTGACTGGTGTTATCGCATTAAATAAATATTGGAAAGCGTTTTTTAAGTTCGGAAATAATATGAGAAAAAATAAATGGTTTTAAAATTGATTAGTTGTAGTTATTAAAAGACAAGATATATTACAGTTTGAAACTGAAAGTGATTTAATATGTTTTACGATTAGATGAGTAAAATAAATAAATAAAACTTTAATAAGTAATAATTTAGTTATTTTGAATATTATTAATGATAATGTTGCATAAAGTTTAATAAATGGATTAGATCTATATGTATTTGATTTTAAATAAGTGAGGTTAATACGATAAATTTTTTTATGATAAATTTAGGTGAGGGAGATTTTTTATTTTCTATTAAATAGTTAGGAATAAGTAGAAAAGTGCATCCATCCAAAGAAAAATCAAATTCAACCTTAATTAATGTTACTATTTTATTAAGAATCTCTTTCAATTAAATTAATTTGGTGAAATTAAAAATAAATTATGTTAATATCTTTTTTTCTTTCTACACCAAAATTATTTTCAAAATGTAATAATAATTTCAATCAGACTCAATTGAGACGTATTATTAAAAAAAAATTTCATTAATCAATCATATATTTAAAGTTTGAGATTCAGCTGCAACGTATTATTAGAAAATTTTCGACAACACTATAAGTAGAGAAGCTTTTATAAATACCTTAGGTCGGCGATATTAAAAAGTATATTTTTTTTCGATTTTGGACTAAAACCAAATGTACTATTTGTTCTTATTAGTTTAATATCTAATATGAAAAATTAAATTAATTTTTTTTATAAGGGAGAATCTTATAATAGTAGGCTCTCTCCCACCGTTCTAATTAAAAGTGATACAGAAGTTACATCATTTCATATCAAAGCAAGAGAAAATTGTGTAGACCTAAACTTAATAATTTTAAAGAAAATTAATCAGGATTAGGGGTGTTGAATCAATTGAGTTGAACACCACTTTAGTCCGATTAATTTTTCTTTTTTTTTTTTACCATCAAATTGTTTGACATAAGCTTAAGCCCATGGAGTAGTTGTCCATTTAATTTCTCTAAACAACTATAATAATATTAAAAAATTATAAATAAATATATATTATGATTAATATCACTTTATATATTTTTATTTTTTAAAAACATTTGTTATAGTTTTTTATATTTTTTATTTTTTAATATTTTTAACTATTTGGGACACTCAATACGTAATAGCAAAGATGATTACGTTTATCTCAGATATCTCTCATAATTCATTCTAGATTATATGAAGAAAAATAAATTATGAAATATTTTATAATCAACCGCCAAAGTAATTAAGAGGTGAAAAGAGTTTTTCCCGAGGATATACATTCGTCGAGAAATTACTGTAAATCTCATTATAATAAATCTGTCACTTTTTACTCTGTTGGACATTCTCGTTGTTAGATTATATAAATTTATTAGATTTAGTCTTTTTAAACTTAGTGTTTTTTAGACTTAGTTTTTTTTTCAGTTTAAGGTTTATGTTCTCTTTATAAAGATTTGTACTTTTTATTTCTCAGCACTTTTGGAAATTTAATAAGATGGCTGTTTTTTTTTTCTATTCTTAATTTTTACATGATATCAGAGTCGGATTCTCTTTCTCTGACCTAATTTTTTTGTCATCGCCTGTGATTGCTTCCACCTCCTAGTGCTGCTGTCGATTTCGGTACCGACATCTCTTACTATTACTGTTGTCAATTTTGGCCCCGATATTTTTTTCTACCGATGTCATTTTCTACCGATTGCGATGCCGACATCCTTTTCTGTTGATTTCAGCACCGACGTCCTTTTTTATCGGTTTTCGGCCCTGTGCTACCAATTTCTATGCCTACCTCAGGTTATTCATATGACTATGGGTCGCCCTGAAATTCTTGTTGTTTCAGCAACAACAATATTACATCAGAATGTTTTATAGAAATCTGATCCAAACATATTTAAGTAGTTTCAACAGTTCCTTATTTCACATCCCTCTACTACGTCAGCTTCCTCTCATATAGGTTTATCATCGTCTAGTATATCAGGCATATCTTCATCCTTGTGGGTTTTGGACTTTGGTGCCTCTCGTCATATGTCATCTAATTTATCATCCTTTGTTTCGTTTTCTTCCAATTCATCTATATCTATTGTTATTGTTGATGGTACTCCTATGCCATTAGTAGGTATTGGTCAATTGTTACGTCTTATTTATCTCTTACTAATGTTTATTATATTCCGAATCTTACTTTAAATCTTATTTCTGTTAGTCAATTATATGAATCTGGATACCTAGCCTCTTTTTCTTTATCCAATTGTTATGTTCGGGATCCGCAATCTCAGAGGGTGATTGGTACAGGTCGTAGATAAGGACTTTATGTTTTGGATCAACTCAAAATACTAGAGGTGGTAGCTTCAAGTGTGGATTTATCTTCTTTTCGTTTGAGTTGTTTATCTTCTGATTTTTATTTGTGGCACTCTCATTTAGGTCATGTTTCAGCGTCTCGTTTACAGTTTTTAGCTTTTACAGGAGTATTAGGACACTTAAAAAGTTCTGATATTTCTGATTGTAGTGGTTGTAAACTAGCTAAATTTTCTGCCTTACCATTTTCTAAAAGTCTTTCTCTTTCTTCTGCTCCATTTGATCTTATTCATTCTGATGTGTGGGGACCCTCT
>JBBPFP010000067.1:1607069-1627650 GCA_037974795.1 Kaempferia galanga | reverse complement strand
AGCCTTTCTTGTAAGTTTTACCCTCCTCTCAGTTCCTAACTTCTAATCGAGTCTGTACAGTTTCTTGCTACTTCTATTGTAGTTATCTCTGTTAGTAGTTTAGAAGACGCTTTCACCCCATATAAGCCTTTCTTGTAAGTTTTACCCTCCTCTCGGTTCCTAACTTCTAATCGAGTCCGTACAGTTTCTTGCTACTTCTATTGTACTTATCTCTGTTAGTAGTTTAGAAAACGCTTCCGCTTATAAGCCTCCGTGACCTCTCAGAGGTCAACGCAATATGGCAACAACCTCTGCCAACCCATGGAGGTCTACGCGAGATCATGACATCCTCTGCGACCCCACAAAGGTCACCACCGGATCACGGCAACATCCGTGACAACCAGATCGCAACAGCATCCATGACCCCACGGATGTTGCCGCAAGATCACAATACATTCGCAACCCCGCGAAGGTGGTTGCAGGATTGACAAATTCTTATGCAATGCTGGCAGCTCAGCACAGTATAAAATTTTAAACCATAGCTAAGGATGTGTTCCATCTGCAACATCAAAAATAATATTTTGTGAAAACCTAATTCTTGATCTGGTGATTCCAAAAAGCCATTAGTGTAGGGATAAGATAATATTGAGTTGCAAACACAAGTTAGTCAACCGTCTATGCACTAAATGAACTCCGTTGAATTGTTAGATGACTTGGTTATACATTGGACCTGTTTGCATAAAAGCTTGCAGCCTCAACAAGTTTAACTAAGACAAATTACCTCCTTGCTATTCCTTCATATAAAATTGTTAACCAAGTGGGTTCCTTCAGATAAGATTAAAACTATGGAATAATCCACCTTATTTGTTAGCACCTCAGCCTACACATCAACCACACTTGCTACCATATTAGATTAAAATCTATCAAACAAAACTCCATCACGGCGACAAATATCAATTACTTAAACATTCTAAAGTAGGCAACCACCTATACATGATTAATGAAAAAAAAAATTATTAATCACCTTTAATTAGGGAAGAAATTCTTTTAAATAATAGTGGATCTTTTATTTTCATGAACTATATTAAAAAAAGGCAAAAGAAATTATTATATTATTGTACTAAATAGGGTTACAATTAGACTTTAGAAATGACAAATTCCATCTCAAATTTAGGCACGTAGGACTACAGCTTGAAGCATAAATATTACCTATGTTTTTTCATAAAAGAAAAAAAAAAATCACAAAAAAGAGAATTGACAATAAAACAGAACCACCATGTTTGTGTATTAAAATAAAGATATAAGAGATATAAGAATGCTTGATCATATCCCATTTGGCCACCAGAATTTACAAAGTAGCAAGTAAAAAGGACGGAAGCAAATGAACCAATGGTGGAAAAAGAATCTTCAATAGATCAAGACCATTGAGAAGGAAATAAGAGGAAAGGAAGAAAATAAAAGAGAGCGAAATAAACAAGTTGCACAATCAATTGTTGTGATCAACTGGCTGCCACTATCTCACCGCGAGCTCTCCACAAGGCAACAGGCCTCACGGCTAGGTGTGGTCGCCATGAGGCTAGGCGAGGCTGCCACAAGAGGCCTCGCCCAGCCTCACAACCAAGCGAGGCCATCGCGAGGCTGCCATGAGCTCACAAAGATCTCACGGCCAAGCAAGGCAACCGCGACCTCTCGGACGGGAGAGACCATAATGACCTCGCAGACAGAGGGCTACGAGGACACCATTACCAGATAGATAAAGCCGTCGCGACTACACGACCAGGTAAGACTCCACAACCTCAACTAACATCATCGTTGAATATTGTGTTGTGTGGGCGCATATAAAAGGATCGTCTAAGTTTGACAAAAGGAAATTTAATTCCACTTGGGCAGACAAAAAATAAAGGAAGCATTGATTCATAGACGGATTTAGAATCCATCCTTCAAATTTTCATCAGGTAAACAAGGAAAATATATTGACTCTCAAGCAATTCATCTCTCTCTTTCATCCATCCTTGGGACTACACAAGACATTACTCATGCTCTTAATAATGGGGACAATTAGGTAAGTGTGTTGAGCTAAAATTTATTTACATATAAGAGCAATGTGAAGTCTTTAATTCTCTTCAAGGCATGGATAACTTCCTCTAGCAGAAGATATCTTGGCTATTAAGTAAAATAAACATGAGAAGGGCATTCACATAACCTGAAACAACAACAGCTAGAATAGCTCATTTCAATTGGAGTCCAAATGGAGAGTGGAGAGTGGAGAGTGGAGAGAAAGCAGAGGATCAAGAGGAAGACAAGTGGTCAAAAGTTATATACTTGGATTAGCAGGAAGGAGTGGAAATTTAAAGTTCCATTCGATGCCTCTTCAACTCTTTTCTACTCAAGTTGGAAAGGCACGGCGGTTGGTATCTAGTGATAGTTGGGCCATAGTCTGACAACATTGAAGGCGGTCTGGCCAATGAATCTCATGCCCATCAATGGTCCAACAATGTGATGGCCCAGCTATGGTCCAACGACAATAGACGATGAGACAATAACAAAACTGAATTATTTCCTAGAAAATTTTCTCTGAGGATGAGCTATCCAAAAACAATAGACTGATTTAGGGATTACCTCCGGTACATAATGCATGAGCATGTTCTCAATGCCAGACTTTAATGTCACAGATGAGCTTGGACATCCACTGCAGGCACCTTGCATCTTTAACTTGACAATTCCAGTGTCTCTGTAAAGAAAACAATAAATAAAAATCAAATTAGGCTAAATATGCAGAAGTTTGTTTTCTGTATGATGAGAAGCAAAGAGGGTAGGTCAGAGAGATACGAATCAAATCCACAATACTCAACATCACCACCATCATCTTGCACTGCAGGACGAATTCGTGTCTCCAACAATTCTTTGATCATTGCAACAATTTCTGAATCATCCTACAAATGCCCTACTTTTAGATGAGCATCATCAGAAACTTTAATATCTGATCCTAATTATAAATTTGAACTACCCAAACATCAAATTTTACTTAATTCAAAACAATTGTAGCAAAAGGTGACCTCAGCCACACCCCACAGCCTGTCACCAGATTTAATTAAATCACATCAAGAATCAAGCTTCAGAAGTTTATAATTGTATAGAATTGTATAATTGTATCAAATTATACAGCATCTCTTTTGAAACATTTGATATAAAACTCCAGAAACCCCGTTGGAGCTGACCATTAACAAGTCAGCAATCTCCATCTAGCAACTAATATATCCTTTTTGGGCGAAAAATTATAAGACACCAAAGAACACCATAACATCAGAAGTACACTCAATTTCATTGCAATATCTAGCAATGCTGAAAAATTCTAATAGAAAGATTGGCCACTAAGCTAGAAACCAGCATCCGAGATACTTCTGTACCAAGCTTCTCAATTCAATTTATTTCACAAGAAATCTGATTTTCCTTTATGATCAATCAATAGCTAAGTGAATTGTCTTTGTCCTAATTCAAAAATTAAACCAACTAAAGTTTACATGATAAATTTGTTTAAATTTTTGAGTTCCTCAACTGCAGCAAATATAAAAAATTCTGGAATCATAGTACAATTTACAAGAATACCTCCAGTATAGCTGTGTCCATGGAAGAAACAACATTTGAATCTATAAATAGTGGTTTCCCAGATGAATAGAAGTCCATAATTGCTGCAAAAATCTCAGGCTTAAGGAAATCCCATGATGCTTTTTCTGATTTTGTTACTGTAACAAAATCTGATGCAAAGAAGACTCTTGTAACTCCTAAATTTCCACCAATTACAATAATTTTAGAATATTACAATGCCTTCTGACACCAAAGAAGGAAAAGCATAATAATAAACATAAGCTGAAAGGCGAAAGGTATATGTCTGATATTCAAGGAAATGGAGACTTAAACAAGAAAATTTGTCTTTCTTGGATAAGATTTTCCTGCTGGCACTACAGTAAGCCAAACTTCATAAACACTAGAAATTTGTGTGAAAGAAAGAAACCATCAGTGGATAATCATCCATGGCAATTCAAGAAGAAATAAATTTGTTAAGCAAACAACATATCCTAGTCTTCCAGATCAACATATCAAAGCAATGCTTGTTCCAACAATTTGGAGTCGACTACACCCTAGCTCTATGCAAAGGCAATAACACTAGTAATGTTGAAATTACATCAACTAGTCTTCTTTAGTCAGCACACCTTATACATGTTGGATTGTGGTGATAACAAGGTAAACATGAGCACTAGAGGGGGAAGGGGAGTGAATAACATGCCTGCAAATAAAATTAATCTTTTCTCTTGCTGTGATCCCAACAAGATCACAAAGCACAATTTAACAATGAAAAATATAAAAGAAACATAATCTATTTAATGTAGTTTGACAGTCTCAGGCTCCTAACCAACAACCTATAATCTATTGAGTGGATCACTCCTAGAGTCTCTTTCTCCTCTTAGTTAAAATATTGGAGGTGAATAAACGACTTACAAGATCATCAATGGATAGCTTTGGAAGCTTATAACAAAATTCTAAGATTCTACGATGAGGCTTAACAAAATAGCAATGAGAACAATGGATTAATCAATTTGTTGTTGTTGTCCTTGTGGCCACTAAACCCTCTTTTAAAGCCACCTCCATGTAATAAAATATTGATGCAGTTTGGCTGACGCGGCACCCAATAGTTGACTAATATATCACCATCAGTTGATGGATACAAATAATCTTTGTGATTTCTAACTAATTCTTATGACGACTATTGCATCTGAGATTCATCATTCGATTGGCAATTGTTAGGGTTGCAAGATTGCAAACATAGTCCCACATTGAAAACACATGGAAAAGATCATGAATTTATAAGAGAAAGATATCTCCATTACTATTCCATTAGTATGAGACCTTTTGAGTAGGGTCTAAAGTAAAGTCATGAGCGCTTAGACCTAAAGTGGACAATATCATACTATTTTGGATATATCTAAATCGTTGTGGCCCCAACAATTGGTATTAGAGCCCGGACTGTCAAATGTCTAACCGTCGACTGTTCACAAGAGCTATGGCCTAATCAAGCCATGTGATTATAATATTGACCTCGAACAAAAGAAATGGGGGCTCCTATTTTTTGGACCAAACACTACACAGGAAGTCCTAGTTGTGACTAGACAAGGAAGTCCTAAGCCTCCTCAAAGGGGCTAACCACCAATTAAGTAATCAATTTTGAGGTGAAGGAATCCAAAACATCATGGATAGAACGGGTATTCATCCACCAAAATTCAAATGCAGTTTCTCAATAAGGAATCAAGGAATGGATATACTTTTCAAAATTATTTTTAAAATTATGCTTATTATAAAACATAGCTTTGAGATGTCAGGGATAAGAATGAAAATGTCAAAAAACACACTAATGGACCAAAAAGCAAGTGCAAGTTTACAACAAACTTCAAATGTAAGAGATTAATAGGATTGGATGAGCATGCCAATGTGCAAAAGAATTGAGAAAAAATGAGAGAGTTGCACAAAGGCATCTTACTAGCAAAATGGTACATTTTACAAAATCAAATAGCAACCTAAGACTAGAAAAAGGAGAAACTATGGCAAAACTTCATAAAAGGTTCAAGGAACTATTCACAGGTTTGGATAGTCTCGGTGAGACAATGTCTGATTGTTAAGAAGTGTAATAAATGCCTTTCCTATAATACCTCGTCAATGGTTCTCCATGATTGATTCATTTTACATATCAAAAGATTTTGAGGTAAGTAATTTAGAAGATTTTTTTCTCAAACATGGAATTACTTGCAAGCTTGGCGGACAAAGAAATTTATAAGAGAAACAATAGCCTTGCCAACAGCATAGAAGAAAGCTCACCAGAAATCATATTCTTCCTCCATGAATAACAACGAACAGCCTTATCTCATAAGAAAAATGAAAAGAATTTTTAAGAATTGTAACTTTGACGAATGACAAGTTAGGAAACTACTAAGGAAGAAAAAGTAGCAAGAGAAAAATAAAATAGTTTTCCTGTAATAAAAAGGTCACAAGAATAACCCAAAACTGAAAAAGGAAAAGGGAAAAGAGAAAGTTAAGAAAAAAACCCCAAGGTGTTGAACCTGAAAGCCACATGGAACGACACATTGTCCTACTCATGTAAAAAGATGGATCACATGGTCAATATTGACTTTATGGCAATAGATGATGAAGTGACATAGTCTACACATCTACAAATGAAAGTCATCAAAGCTCAAGTAAAGAGGGAACTTTACCTTACAGCAAATAATGTAGCGAGTGAAGTAAAATATTTACCTTTAGAAAAAATATAATATAATATAATTATTATCAAAATCTTTATGTAAACTTAGAAGTTCTAGACATGAAGAATTTAGTTGTTGCACTTAAATCTAAATTAGAAAATGCATGGCCAAGAAATGCCTTAGAAATGATTTTGCAAAATTAGAGATTGAAAATCTAAGATTAAAGGAACAAATGAAGACCCTTAAGGTGGCCTTAGAAAAATTCTTCATTGCCCCAAACAAGTTAAATATGCTAATAGGTATTCAAATGGCAGTCTATAGCAAGCTACATTTAGGATATAAAAGACTTAACAATGTTTTAGATTACATACTCCTGGAGGACAAATGATAATTTAAAAAGTTTGATACTAGAAAATAGATATAAAATGCAATCGGCACTAAATTATTTAGGGTGCCAAAATTTGTTCTTAACTTTTACTAAACTCTAGGATGGTCAACCATAGTTAAAATGAATTTAAAATATGCTTATGGTTAACTTGGCATTTAAATTGCATGCTCACTAGTCAAATTCTTAAAAAAAAAATTGATTTTTCAAAGAAAAATATTTTAAAAAAAATTATGGCATGTAACAAACTTGTTCAAAATTTTATATTTTTCTTAGAATTTATTGCATATTTTTTAATATTAGGACATATAACTACTTTACTAGAAATCCATCATGATCAACTATTTCAAATATTAGCCAACTGTTATGCAAAACCATTCAATTATAGGTTAAATCCAGTGTATTTATTTTAGAAACCCCATTTTTATGCTGGCAAAGAGGGAGTAGTTAAGTTAGAAGATTAAAATTCCACAATATAGATAGTGATGTAGGTTAAAAAAAAAAATTAGTTTAAGGGAGAGTTGATCTCTATGAAGAGCTTTGGATAGCCTAGGACATTTTTGTAATTTGTCATTATATATATATATATATTAATTTTCAAACAACAAATTACATAGGTGCTCACGGGGTGTGTGGCGTAAGGGGTGCAGCATAGCATTCCCCTATATATATGTGTTATTTTTTTCCTTATATTAAACGAATTGTAGAAGGGAGACTGGTAGAACTTTCAGTGCTTAAATGGTTCTTTGTAATCATGGGTTTTGATATTTGAGTAAAAAGTTTAAGTTATGGTTGATGTAGGGACTTAGGGTTACACACATGAAGTAGTACCCAATTGCTCAAAGTCCATAAAAGGTCGAAGAAGGGTGATATGGGACAGCCAAGTGACCATAGGACAAGATGCATTAGAAGCAATTATGCCTAGGAAGCGGAGTATGCAAGTGTAGGAAGAAAGAATACCACAGGGAGGGAGCCAAGGAGTTTGGTGCCTCCGAGGGACAAGAAATTTAGCAAAGATTATTGGAGACACTATGTAAACGGAGCGAGAAGAATGACATGGGAAGGGAAAGAGAGAACTAGGAGCATCCACCCTAACTTGAAGGCAAAAGATCTCGTGATGAATGAAAGTTGTGAGATAAGAGTTGAGTGAAAATATACTCAGATGTGGATATATTTCATCTTGGATGTAGTTAAAAATTAGATGGGCCGAAGTCAAATTAGCATTCAACTAGGGCAATCAATTAGTGTAGTTGACGAGCAGTCAACTAACAAACTTAATGTGAGTCAACGGGCAATCAATTAGGAGCTACCGAACCACCTTAAATCATTAGTATCATTATGTGTGGTATGTGCTTGTTTCATTTATATTTTTCCGCTACTAATTGTGCTTTCAGACTTTGTAATAACAACCATTTTTGACGCATTATTTCGCTCTTCTACTCAACGTTTTAATCTTCTGGTATACTTAATTGTTAATCCATATCATATTTTACGAGCAAAAGTTTATTTAGAGCTTCATCGCAATTATCCTACATTTAGAGCATTATTTACTAATATTTGAACTTTATCTTGTAAGGGGATCAAAAGAGAAGCCAAAGCTCACTACAGGAACCAACACGGTGTCGTGTCTCATCCTAAAGCTCGATTCAGAGGTAATTCATGTCAACACAACCCGATCGTGCCACAACCTCCAACACAGCCTGGTCATGCCTATGGCGACGGCTGTGTCACATGGAAGAACACTCAGAAGCTCTTCATAACGGCTAATACGCCTAGACATGCATGTCGCAAGTCGATTCAAGGGAGTATTTAAGCCAAACTCAGATCTAGGGTTTGGGGAATCTCTCTCTAGCAACATTCATTTAACCTCCATCAACCCTAGTCACCTCCTTTCCTTTGAATTAGGAGGAAGGGAGTTCATCTCCACCTCTCCTTCTCGGATTAGAGAGGAAAATGATCCATTCCATCTCTGACGGCATTCCCCCAATCTCAAACAGATTAGGGAGGTCAAATTCTCCATCACGCTTCGGGATTACGAAGCGTGCCAACACTCCTCGACATCATCGTTTCATTAGATTAGAAGAAGAGGATCCATTCGCATCGATGAACCCTGATCCGGAGGAGAGGCGTTTTTCCCTTCATCACCGGAATTCGCATCACCATCAAAGGGAGAAATCTCCACCTTACCCTAGTCTTAGCTTAGCTTAGTTTTTATGCATGTCAAATATTTGTTTAAATGCCCCTTACACTTTGTTTAATTTTGTTAATACATTTCGATTCCTCTAATTACTTGTATGCTTGTTTTGTTTAATGCTTTAAGTTCTTATCATTAATTTGAATGCAATTAGGTTAGAGTGGATTAGGTTTCATTGAATGCTTGTGGTTCCTTTAATTCTCTTAGTTTAGAGTAGATTAAAATGTCTTTCAATCATTAGTCTAAGCAACCCAAATTCCAAACCCCCAATTACAACATCAAAAATCAAAAGCAATAAATTGATCCTAAGAATTATCACCATGTCGTTGCATTCGTTGGGAGACAACCCGAGTTATCCCAATGTTAAATTAGCGTAGAGGGTTCAGTAATTAGTTTCAATAGTGTTGTAAATGATGATAGGCGGGTGGCGGGGCAGTCATTGACCGCCTACTGCCTCGGCCACCTAGGCGATGCCTAGGTGGTTAAATTTTTTTTTACTATTTTTTATATATAATATTATAAATAATTATTATATTTTATAATATTTACTTTTAACAAAATATATTAATTAAAAATTTAATATAAATATTTAAAAATAAAGACTATATTTTTTAATGATATAATTTTATTAGGCCTTAATTAAGTCAATTTATATTATTTCAATCATAGCTAGAAGTTGATTAAAATTATTAACATAAAGTTATTTAATTAAACTCTAACTTACAACTACCAACATACCCTATTTCGGCCAGGTGGCGATTCTAATGTGTCCTCGAGACCTCGCGACGAGTGTGGGCGCGTCGTTGGGACCGAGCAACACGTTCGAGCCCATCACTAGACCCAAGCGACGCCTTCGGGTCCGTCGCCAAACCCAGGCTCAGGCAACGAGTCCGGAGACATTGCAAGGCCCAGGTGACACGTTCGAACCCTTTGCCAGGCACGAGCGACGCTTTCAGGTTGCACAACGTGTCTAGACTCGTCCAGGCAATGCATTTGAACACAACACAATGAAGAAACAATGGCAACGATGGCGGCAGTAGCGGAAGGAGGTGAGTTACCGCCTAAAGCACCGCCTTAGGCAAAGTCGGTACAGTTGATGCCCACCTCCTGCCTAGGCGGCTGCCTCAACCACTATTTAGAACACTGAGTTTAAAATTGCGGTACGACAACGCAGTTATCACTTTGCTACTAAAAGAGTAATTTAATTTGCAAACAAGTTATTCCCCTTCTTCTCCTCTAGTGCTCACATCACTTCACTATCATCATGGTCCAACTTTTAATAAATTCAATCCCTCAAATTATAAAATTAGAACATGTCCAAACCATCTCAACCTTCTCTCCATCTAATCATAAATCGGAACTAAGTCCAATTGCCTCAGCAAAAAGTTAAGCCAACCAATACTCAAATGTTAAAGCAAGGGAAGGAAATTAACAAATAAGGGAAAAAATAGGACTAACCATCGATGCCAAATAATGATTTAGCAAGTGGTGAAATCATAGCTGCACGAACAGTTGGAAAATCAGAACTTCCAATTTCCATTACTGGTTTTCCTGGATAAAACATGAGGGATAATGGATTTGGTGTTGACTGTGTTTGAATAAACAAGCTCCTCCTCTGTCCTGTGCAAATAATCATTACAAAATGAACCATCCATAAATGCGCAAATGACACCAAATAATTAATTTATAAGAAAAAATTTCATCATTCACAACAGAATCATTACCAATGCGACAGATCATTGTGAGTTGATTATATGCAGATAATGCACCAAAAGAGAGACCACTGGTAAAAAATTCAATTAAGAAAACCCACAATCCAGCCTACTCAAGCCTGCACATACATGTAAGTATGTAACCTACGAACTCTACCAAAACGACAGAGATACATTGATTACTTATTTGGTAGAGCTGTCTGATGCATCAAACTCAATTAGCCAAGTTAATACATCTTCCCAACATGAGATAAAAAGTTAAAAACAAATCCTTTATGCACATAAGTAGTCATAAGTCACGAACTCAACAGACCTTCCAGGTTAAACAGCCTTGTCAATGAAATGCCTATATAATCTTATTAAAAAGATACTTGAATTAAAAGCTTAAACCAAGGGATTTTTACGCCATCGTATATCTCATATCGTATAATACACCTCGATGTGAGAATTTGCTCTAAACCCATCATATATCTTACAATACATCTCCTTGTGCGAATTTGTCTGACCATCCACTAAGAATAAATCTGTACTAAAGAAGGGAAGCAAAAAAAGAATACTGAGAAATGGCTGATTCTATTCTCATGTTTGATTTCACAAAATTAAAACGAATTGTATAGAATAAAATCAAAGCATAACTGATGTCTAATTTCCCAAATCCTGTTGGTTAACCCTTTGTTCAGTGGTAAAAAAATATAAAACTATTTGTCCAAAATAGGATGTGCATTCCATATGTTAAATCTTGGAGTGAATAAAATAGAACCACCATTCCACAGAAATGATTCCATCTGTTAAGCTGAATCAAATTGATCCAGTGCAAGCATTTCACACAATGCCTCATTTTAGCACCCCAGGCATACAATGAGTGGATTACCACACAAGGAGCATCTTAACAATTAACTAAAAAGAATGCAACAGATAAATTTCAAAGCTTATTGAATAACAGAAGGCGAATCATTGTAACAGAGTCAAGTGTATAATCAGTCCTTACACAAAATTGATATCCATAATGTGGCTATCTGCAGTTCACAGAAAAAATAAAGAAATACATAAAAATAATAAGGATCCTCATGAATTTTCTTGGAATAAAAAAGAAAAGTTTGTCACCCTGCATGAGCTAGGTTAGTTGTGAAGCCTAGCTTTCTATGCATGAACTACAATAACTTGGCATCAAAAGCTTACAACATGGATATATAAGAAAAGATGTGCATAAAATTAATGATTAAAAAAGATAACCACAATTCACTATTAATTTTATTTTCAATTATGTATCAACATTTAAAGTCAACTATTATTATAATCTTTTATCACAAATTAAACTATGAAACTATGAAAAAGAGTGATAGGAAAAAAATTAAGGAAAGAGATCAATATAAACAAAAAAAAAATAATTTGAATTCATATCAAAGAAGTCATCTTCTCAAACAACCGATTGAAAAATATAAGAAAAAGAAGCAAGAGTTACATATGATATTTATTAATGTCAAAATACTTATGAGTTATATCAGAATCCCAAGAAAAATTATGGGAAAAATTCTAAAAAAGAAAGGTATTAGCATAGCATAAATTAAAACATTTAAGGATATATATAAGAATGTAATGACAAGAGTGAAAGTCTTCAGGCGTATTAATCAATGTGTTTCCTATAAAAATAGGATTACATTATTGACCGGCTCTAAATACATATTTTTACACTAGTCATGGATGAACTCATTGGACCATGATGCAATCTTGTTTGCATATGACATTGTTTTAGTCGATAAGACACGTGAAGGAGTAAAACTAAGCTCAAATCTTGATGAGAAATATTAGAAGTAAAAGACTTTAGACTTGGTAGGATAAAATTAGAATATATAAAATTTAAATTTAATTGTAGTAGGCATAGTAAGGTAGTTGTTAAGATAGGAGATGATAAGTTATCGTAACTAAAAGCTTTATCCAGGTCCGTTTTTGTAAAAGAATGAAGTCAAGATAATTGAAATGGAGGAGGGTATAAGGTGTTTTTTATGATTGTAAAGTGTTTTTAAAGCTTCCATGAAAATTTTACAAAACGACAATGAAACCTACTATATATATTATATAGAGCTAAACGTTAAGCTATGAATCGAACAAACAAGTAGAAGATGAGAATCACATAGATAAGGACATTAAAATGGGTGTATGAACATGCAAAAGTGAATAGTATAAGAATAAAAACATTAGAGAGAGAAAGTCAAAGTTACGCCTATTGAAAGGAAACGCCAAGAAAGCATTTAAGATGGTATGAACATGTATTTGGCAACTATTAAGTATCCCAGTAAATCAATGTGAGACCATAATAAATACGTAGATGAATTAAGAAACTAAAGAAGACTTAATAATAATCAAAGAAGATAAATTTTATTTAAATATAAATGATAATATAATAAGAGATCAAGTCCAATGGTGTAAAAGGATCCATATAGTAAATAAAACCCATAACTGGATAAAAGCTTGGTTATTGTTATTATCTTGTAAGTCTCCACTACTAAATTTGTCATTAATAATATATCTCTAATAAATCACTATGCAGTGAATCATCGGAGCTAAGAAGCTTAGAGGATAATAATGTTATTTGACATATGGATCAAAGCCCTCACTATAGTGTCCTAGTATAAACAAATCCTATCTACAAGTGACCACTTGCTACTAAGTCAAGTACTCTAGTACAAGGTTAGACTCAAATTTTTATTTTATAATATTTCTTTTACTTCACTTAAAATCATTTTTATTTCACTTTAAATATTTAGACCACAATCTTATACTCTAGATTAATATTTATCATTAATCAGAACAACTAACCTTAATCAACTTTTTAATATAAATTATGCTAATTTAATTGTGTATTAGCATCAAGCTTAGATATAAAGAGATATTCATTATAAGAATACAAGTATCAGTATCTAAGACAAAAATGATCATTAAAGGTAAATTAGTATAATGATATAACTAAAGAATATTCAAAGTATCATTTTAATTTTTAAAAAATAATCCGTCCCAATGTTAATCCCTATTGTCCATGTATGTATAACACGAAAAGAAAATCAATTATTTAACCACTCGATGATTTAATTTATTTAAAACTATTTCATCATTTAAAATATTATTTTAATCTCATTTTCCAACAAGGTTTATAGGAAAATAGATAATCCATTTTATATGTTATTCATGTATAAGAATCATGTGAGGAAGTCAAAGAATAAATTTACATATCTCACGATTTACTTTTGAGGTTCTATAGTCAACGGATACATGAGGATTTCTCCATTCTAGGGTAAAGCTATAGATTGATTTCCATCTATGTTTCCTTGTGGATAAATTAAATAATGTATTTTAAATATAAAATAAAATGATATTCAAATCAGTGAAATAAGTTTGAAAATAAAATAAATTTAGGGGTTAAATAATTGATTTTCTTTTAGTATTTAACATATATGGACGGCGATATAAGGTTTAACATGAGAAGCTTTATTTTTAAGTATTAAAATGATCTTCAACAGATTTTACTTTACATGTTACATGTTGCCTTAGATGTTGATATTTATACATTTATAATGAATACCTCATATATGTAGACTAGATGCTAATATACAATTAAATTACCATAACTTATATTAAAAAATTTAATTCAATTTACTTGTTCATGCTAGCAAATAAGATGTAAATTTAGAAGAGAATAATAGTGTGGTGTAGAGTGGAATAATAATAATAATAATAATAATAATAATAATAATAATAATTTTAAATTAAAAAAATATTAAAAAGTGGAAACATTAAGCCTAAACTTATATAATCTAGAGTTATAATGCCTATATAAGGTTGTAGTAACGAATGGTCCCTCATGATTGCCGATTTTTTTGCACATAGGTTTTATATTATTATATATCATCGAGGGCCTTGGCTGATATATGTTATCACACTCTAAAAACTCTAGCTCCCATGATTCACTTTTAATGATTTATTCGTGATAAGCAGTGTTCTAAATTTCGGACTAGGTGGCCACCTTGGCAATAGGCAGCCGCCAACCGCACTGAAAAAGTGTTAGACCGCCTGTGCAACACTAAGCTGCCTTGGGAGTTGTGAAAAATTGTAGATAGAATTGATATCTCACATAATTATTTTACATTCAGAATGGGAATACCCATTATATACAAAATTACAATAGAAGAGAGAATAGGAAACTAACATTTTGTCGATAAGAAATTAATATCCTTCTAATTAAATCCCTTGATTTCCTACTTTGGGTTCCCAGTTGTTTTATTCGTACAAGCTGTGAAATCTGTTCACAGCTATAAAATCTGTGAATCTGATCTAGAAATCTACACAATTGTTAAAATCTGTGCTAGAAATTTGCACAGCTATTGAATCTGATTTTCACAGCGTGAATCTGATCTTCACAGCTCGACACTCCCCCTCAAACTGAGGAATAGATGTTTTTCATTTCCAGCTTGATTATGAAATTGTGAAATCTAAAATTGTCCAGCCCCTTTGTTAGCACAACAACCAATTGTAATTCTGACGGGACATATGACATACACACTAATCCTTCTTCCAATTTTTCCTTAATGAAATATCTATCA
The DNA here is from genome assembly GCA_037974795.1 of Kaempferia galanga. Taxonomy (NCBI): domain Eukaryota; kingdom Viridiplantae; phylum Streptophyta; class Magnoliopsida; order Zingiberales; family Zingiberaceae; genus Kaempferia; species Kaempferia galanga. The sequence continues at coordinate 1,612,534 of JBBPFP010000067.1, read as the reverse complement.
GTTTCAATATGCTTAGTCCTATCATGTTGAATAGGATTATGAGCAATATTCATAGCTAACTTATTGTCATAGTAGAGTTTCATGGGGTTTTCCCATTTGATTTTTAAATCATCCTGAATAATCTTCAACTAGAGTAATTCACATAATCCTTAAGCAATGGCTCTAAATTCTAATTCTGCAGATGATCTTGCCACCACATTTTGCTTCTTGCTTCTCCATGTCACCAGATTACCACCAAATCTTCTATCTACCATAGAACCTGCATAGCCTGCATCTATGTAAGCTTCTAAAGCTTGTGTCTCATTTCTCTGGAACAAAATTCTTTTTTCCGGAGTGTCTTTCAAATAATGTAATATTCTGTAAGTAGCTTGAAGGTGAGATTCTCTTGGATCATGCATGAATTGGCCGATTACACTAATGGCATATGCTGTGTCTGGACAAGTGAGAGTTTGTGATGTTGATTAATCCTAAGAACCTCGACAAAGTTCAATGCAAGTTGTGGAAAAATGGTATTAGGGGAGTGTATATGATCAAGGAGCACATAGGAAATATATTTGGAAATGTATTTGGCTGTCAAAAAGCATCTCAAGAAGATAGAAATAAGTACAAACAAGCTAATGCGGAACAAGAACAACAACAAAATAATGGAAGAACAAAGTTGTAGAGCAGAGGTGACTATATCTCTAGACGAAGAAGAAGGTCCTGAAATTGAAAGGATAGATAAAATTAAAAAACCTCTTCCACTTGGCCCCATGGATAGATATGCTTCAGTAATTGCTACAAGAAATGTAGGTGCAAGTGGGAGTAAAGTGCTTCTCCCAAAAATATATATATATATATATAAATATATATATATATATATATATATATATGACTCTTTTTAAAGAGAGAACTCAATAAGTTCAACAGCTTGGTAGGAGATGGGTTTATGAAAATGGAATCACATTCAATGTTGTCGATAATGATAGTTTTAAGCAATTAATGGACCAGTGGGTTAATTTGGACAAAATTCAATCCTCCAACTCAATATCAACTTAGAGAGCTACTCTTGAAAGTCAAAGTTAAAATAACAAAGCAACTGCTGAAGAAACATGAAGAGGAATGGATAAAGAATGGGTACTCGATCATGATAAATATATGGAGTGATAGAAAAAAAAGAAATATCTTAAATTTATGTGTTAATTACAAGGAGGGTATTACATTTTTAGAATATAAGGAGTCTTCAGACAAGCCACATTTTGAGTATGTTGACAAGCATATTGAACAAGAGCTCAGAATATTGTTCAATAGACAATGTCACCAACAATATGGTTGCAGCTAAATTGATGAAAGAAAAGTGACTTCGGATCTTTTGGAATTCATGTGCAACACACTGTTAAACTCATACTTGAACATATTGGCAAGCTTCCACAATATAAAAAGATTATTGAGCAAACCATTTTCATTTATGCTCACCATAAGACTTTGTCATTGATGAGAAGTTTCACAAAATAGAGAGACATAGTCCGGCGGAGTTACCAGGCTTGTAACAAATTTCCTCACATTGCAAAGTTTGATTAAAAAAAAATCTAGTTTAAGGACCATGTTTACAAGTGATATGTGAGAGAAATGTATATGGTCAAAAACAAATAAAGGGAAATTGGCTTACTCTAATATGGTGAGCATGAGTTTTTGGAATGGTGTGACACTTTATTTGAAAATATTTGCTCCTTTAGTAAGAGTTCATCGATTGGTAGATGAAGATAGAAAATCATCCATGGGATTTCTATATGGGGAGCTTCTTTAAGCTAAAGAAGTATTAAGGTGACCCTAAACAATATGGAATCAAATTAACAGCCTATCATAATGATTATTAGTCAAAAGTGAAGGATATACTTGATACATCATTGCATACCACTGCTTTTTTTTTTTTGTTAAATCTTTATTTTTACTGTGAAGATAGTTCTATTGCACTATATGAGGAGGTCGCAACGAGGAATTTTGAATGCACAAAAATTTTGCGATGAAACTTCATAAACCAAAGTCAAACAAGTCAAACAGAAAGTTTAAATCAAACCAACCTTTCTTGTGTACCTTATTAAAAATATCTATTCCTTAGAGAATTAAATAAAGTAAAAATAAGGCATTAAGTATAGTGTCTCTCTAATTTTATAGACTTGGTTGACCTATTATACGTGCATGTTGATTGGCAATTGTTGCCTTTAAGTGTTATCAAACATAATGAAATCTTACCGCCATTAGAAACCTAAGTAAGAAGTGGAGACTATTCTTCAAGAGTACATTAAAGCAATCCTCCTCTAGCTCAACATCAATGCAATAACAAAGTTAGCATGAAGCAACGAGTTCTATGAAGAGATAACACACAAAAGAAACACATAATCAATTTGATAATTTTACTAAAGATGAGATATCACTTTCAAATGTCAAGTTGCTAATGGTTATTTGACCAATAAAAATTTTAAAAGTGTGTGCAAGCTACATATGATTAGCTCATTGTATATTGTATATATACTATAGTTGGCAGATATGTAGTCAACACTAAACTAAAATTAAAAATATTGAATGATAAAAATGATTTAATCCAACCGAATTATGTTTACAATACAATAAAGATTTTGAGGTATGTCTATTTTTTGAAAAAGTGGGTCTCTAGTGTTTTGATAAACAAATCACAAGCTTTGATATAATAAATCACAAGCTTTGATACAATATCTTTCATCTTCTTCTTTATATTGTTGTTTTCCTTATCTGTTCTTGGTAAATCCTTATCTAGTTGTTTATTTCTTTTGAAGAAATATCTTATATTTGCAAATATGTAAGCCTGGGTTCTTTTGACTGAATAAGGAACCTAATTTTTCTACTTCAATTTTACGATGATGACACCTCACAAATTGTATATACGCCAATGCAAATTGAACAAATAATCTCATAGGGGAAAATAGAGTAAAGTCTCACCTCCAAACCCAATCCATGGAGCCAACCGCCAAGAGTCGTATGGATTTCGTGAAATCATCCATTGGTTTTGAAGGGAAAGGGGGATTGATGCAGAGGAGACCACGCGACGGGAAGAATGGAGATAATATGTGTTCCCTCCTCTCAACAAACTTGAACTTGGTTTTTGTGCCCTACCAGCAAGATAGGATCTTGTGAACCTAGTAAATCCCTTCATTCCCTTCTTCGTTTCGCTTCTCCTTACTGGTACAATGACAAGAAACAAAAATCAGAAGTGCGCAAATCTTGAAAGCAAACTCTTGACTAATAGGATGGTATTCATAGTCTGAAAACTCGGCCGTGGCCAGTCAGAGGTTCTCCGATTTCTCGTAGATGGTGCTAGAAGCATGAAGAGAAGTGTGTGGCAAATGGTGGATTTAAGACAGAATCTGATGAAAAGGATCTATCGGTATCTCACATAAGCGATCGAAATCTAGCCGGAGATGAGAAACACACCTGTGAACTTCTTGCGAACGTGGAGGAAAAGAGGCGGAGGAGAAAGAGACGAGGAGAGAGTCGAGGTGGTCGCCGACAGAGGAGGCAAGGGAAGGACGGTCGACGTGTCAGCGGAGATTAAGCTGGCGGCTGGAAATGTTGGCCCTAGAAAAAAAATTATAATTTAACAATGTTTTCTCAATATTGAATATTTCAATTAACACCGGATGTTTTCAATATTGTATTTCTCTTATTTTTTTAATTACCACTCTCAATGTTTTATTTTCAATTTCATCCCATAATTTTTTAAAATATTTCAACTTCCTTGAAATTTTCTAATTCCCTATCTCAACCTTCCAACTTATTAAAAACCTCCTGTTTCATATTCTAAATGTAAAACTTTCTTTTCATCGTACCATAGTTAAAGTATAAAAAATTATCATATAAATTTAGAGAGTTAAAATTCAATACGTTTGAACATATCCTCTTTTATATCTTGACTATTTACACTAATGACTAGTAGTCACTCATGATTTACCTCCTCCTTATTAACTCAAGGACGATGTTTGGATGAGTAAATTATCTTAAATATAAAGTTTTTAATTTGTCCCAACAATTTCATTTTTTTAAAAAATAATCGATTTTATGTTTAGAAAGAATGCCCAGCAATCTTATCTTTCAAATTTAAATTTAGAAAAAATCTAAAATTATGAAAATTATTTGAATTTTTTCAAAGTAGATTTTTGAAGTTCTTTATTTTTATAGGGAATATAAATATTATTTATTAAAATAAAACATATTTACATAAGATTTTCTTCTCATAAATTAATTTCCATAATATTTTATATATTTTTCTCAGTTATATTTCCTTTATCAACCATTCACGGTTCATTATTCATATAAGAACAGAGTTTATAGATAAATCACAAATACTATTTTATATACCCACATTTGAATTTATAGATCATCACGATCATCGAAACTATCAAGGCCTCGTATATTGTTTAATTATTCTGACAAAAAGAAAAAATATATATTATTTAATTATTAGAAATGTGAAAAAAAATTGGTGAAATTGAAAAGAAAAGAACTTCTATTGTGAATATGATTTTAGTCATATAAGGTATATTAGTTTATTTATATTGATTTATATGTATTGATGATGTGAACAATGTACGAGGAGAGTTTTTTTCTCATGTATAGGTGCATAAGGGGTGCAAATCTAGGGCCTGGATTATACTAAACTAAGTTGATTCATGTGCGAGCACGACCTGTATGTGCTGAATTCCAAATTAGTCGAGGCAACAACTTTTCCAAGCGAATGAACTAATTTGTTTACCATAGGAATCATTTTGTTGATTATTTAAGTATGTAACGGATGTATTAAATGATGATTAATTCAGAATTTGTAAACAGTCGAGTAATGATCATTATATGTTCCCCTAGACCCTAAACCCTATGTTTATAACTTGTTCTATTGTGTTGTGCCTTATTCATGTTTAACGAAATATATATGTGGTAAATGCATTTAGATGTAGAGGATTGGTCACCATATAGTGAAGTTGTTTTGGATTGTATGACAAGAGGCTCTTAGGGGTCCATTCTCTAAACTAGGGGTCCATTCTCTAAAAGGGATTAGCTAATTAAGGCTTAATGGGTTTTCACTAATTCAATAAGGAAGTGACTTATGTAGTATAGAGATTGTATGACCAGGAGGCCTTAATGATAGAGAATATCTCTCTAACCAAACTTTCTATGTTACCTCTTCTACTTAGTAGAGTGAAGTTCAATGGTGTAACCATCGTGGGGTTGTACTAGAATTTAGTTAGAATTCCTACAAGAAAGTAAGCATGAAGGTAAGGAGATGAATAATATATAAAGATATTAACTAGCATTATAGTTAAACCGAAATTCTTGAATCATTCCCCCAATCAATTCTCTCTCACTTCCTCTCTATCTCTATCTCTCAAATTGATCCCCACTCGAACGGCTAAGCGAAATTGCATCCGAGCACCCCGAATGCTCCAAGGCCCGGACTG
>JBBPFP010000067.1:1596245-1606571 GCA_037974795.1 Kaempferia galanga | reverse complement strand
AATTTAACATCTAGATCAACTGGTTGCCCTGCATAATGCAAGCCAAGAACAATAGAAAACTCTGTCGATGTAAAAGGAACGATAATATTTTCACCAAACACAAATAAACGAGATTGTAATTGAAATCTTTTTAAAAGTATATTAACTCTGGAACTGCTAATTGCCAATTTGGGCATCTTCATCCATGGGCCAAGTGAGGTGTTTTCAATACTCTATTTTTGTTTATCACTCATTTTTGGGATGAGTTCATCCATTACAGCTTTGAAATAAGTTGGAGAACACCGTAACAGAGCTTTTTTGTTAGTCTTAATTAGCCTAGCTTCATTTCTACTCTTTTTGCTAGACTTAACTATACTTGCTTCTTTACTGCTTTTAAATTTTTTAATTTTTTTTACGATTCCTGCACCATAAATACAAAATAAAATATTCAACACGAATTAATATTCAGACCATAAACTAACCATTTACATATTTACAAAAAATAAACATTGAATAATAATAATAGAAAATTTGAATATCACACTAAACATGATTAATTTACCAATTGAAGAACTTTAATTTCCCATGCATTTTTCTTTAAATGAAGAACAGAGAGTTATGATGTTGGTGGCATGCAAACCAAGAAAATGACAATGAAAAGAGTAATGATTTGAATAAGATACCCAAAGAGAGCTCATTAGAAGCAAAATAGGAAATATTTTATTAACAAGAAAATTTTTTAATTGTTCTGTATTTCAATATTTGTAACTATTTTTCCATGCCAAATCAGGAATAGAAATAAACTCTTACAACAAGAGTTTCGCAACTATGCATTCCTGTTCTATTCTTACATTGTTTAACCAAAACATAACAGAACAATCAATGAGTTTTAATCTATTGAGTTGCAAAAAATTGATAAAGATCTTTCACATGTAGCTACCATTGAACAATATTGATATTCATCAGCTTTGAATAACTTACTAAGAGACGAAGGAGACTGACTGGCAGACTCTATTTATTTCGTAGTTGAATTCAACTCTGTCTTCTTCACTCTCCTCGTCAACGGGTTTTGGATGGAGAATAGGGTTAGGATTTTTGTTTGCTTTGTCGGGAAATGACATCCTTCGGGTTTTCATCTAGAAAAGTATGCATTTTTTGTCAGCGACCAAATGAGAGAGAGAAAAAAATGAGGGAGGGAAGTGAGACCAATGGAGCTAAGGTTTTGCTTTGCTTTACCAAGAAATGATAGCCTTGCTTGGGGTTTTCATCAAGGAAAGTATGCATTTTAACATGAGAGAGAGGGAAAGAAATGAGAGGAAACGGGACGGGATGGGGGGGTTAAGGCTTATAGGCAGGATTCTTTCGCTTTGCCGGGCCTGAGTTCTCTTTTCCTGTGCATTGATTTATAATGGTGTGCATATTTAATTCTTTTTTGCAAATCAATGAATAAAACTCTCACCAACTTCTAGCTTTTAACCTTTCTATAATATATATTGATTGCAAGCATACAATAGCTGGATACAGTTTCTGATATAAACAAAGATTCAGCTGAAACCAGAAACATTTTACCTACACTTGAAATTTTCCTCATCTCAAATTTTCAATTAATGGATGTGACACCCAGCATGTATGATGCCAACATTTATTACTAAAAATAGAATACACAGACGATTACCTCATAAATTACTTAATGGAGCAAAATACTTTGTATAACGTGCATTAGCTATGATCTTCCCTGTCTTTCTCTGTCGAAGTTCCACCGTGACAACCCCGACTGTCCTTCCCGCTCGCAGAACCTTGGCTTCAATCACGATTTCATCCTGGTGTTCAAACAACACAAAGTTTAACAATGGTTTATCGTTTAGGTTAGTTATTAGCATCATATGCACAGCTGAACCAAGGCTTAAAGTAATCTGTTGTGCAACAAATGACATGTTAAACGAAACACCTAAAAAGTGAGTGCATCAGTTTCATCAGAACTTTAGAAACTACATAATATCACTGTAACAAACAAAGAAAATGGTGCAGCACCACTTGAGATTAACTGGAATATCAGTTCCAAATCGAAACCGAAGCCTATAAGGACCACAACAATGGGGTTTTTTTTTTTTTTTTTACTTTCTCCTAAAATTGAGAATTTTTTGACCACAAAAACTTAAATCCATTCGAGAATGGTGCACACCTTAATGGTTAATCTAAAATTACTTTGATAAGGGCTTGAAGAAGGAATGTTATGTTTCAACTCTTACCTCATCAATTGTGATAAAGGTTGGAATACTTGGATGGTAAGTTAAGAGGGATTGAGAGGGAGAGAGAGACTCATTAAATGGAATTCCATCACTCAATGTATAGTTTAAGTACCTTTTCCTCCTCCTCCTATCTTTCCTTCAAAGTAAACCCATATGCAAGAAAGTAAAGGTCTAGAGTTTGATTAAACCATTTTTAAGGGTGAGCAAAAATTCGGTTAAATTGAATTAACCGACTAGACCTATTGAATTTAAAAGTTTGGTTTGGTTATTTCATGAATTCAATTTTTTTTGTTAAAAAATATCAATTATTTCGGTTAATTCAATTTGGTGTCGGTTTTAAAATTCCTAATTCGATTAAACCGAATAAACTGATCATCACAATTGTTAGGGAATTAGATGAGGGATAGTATCCAACTTGTGATTTTGTATGATCCAATGATACCACGTTCTCAAAGTTACTATTAGCAATGATAAACAAGCACACGTTCTCAAAGTCACCAACTTAAAAGTTAAAATCGGAAAGAAGTGTATCATTGTTAACAAGTTGAGTTAATTCAATTGAATTAACTGAATTAACTAATGTTTTATGGTGCGATTTATTTGATTTTTATTAGAAAATTTGGTCGGTTCGGTTAGCTAAAAAAAATTGATTTGTTCGGTTTCAGTTAATTCGGTTCAGTTTTGAACTGATTGCCTCATCCAGCATCACAAAGCAACTTCCAAACTTGTAGGGAAGAAACAAATACAGTATCAACTTCAGCTATTCACCATTAACCAACAAAAAATAACTAGTTTCTGCCAAAAAGAATGGTAATTAACAAATTATGATATAGTTTTTCTCCCTATAAAATCATTATTTGAACTATTCTGCGCTATTTTCACCAGTATCCTTGAATCCTTAATTCCTTAATATATAGCTGCCTGTAATGACCTGATCACAATAGATAGAGACATTTGCTTACAAGTCTAATAATATTGGACTCAGTTGGAAAACTTGGGACAAAGAGGGACTGAAGTGGGTTAAATTCAGATGAGATTAGAGTGGAGGGATGGATAGTTCAGCTAAGTTGCACCAAGATTGACCGATATGGAATGGATGAGACCAAGGTGACAAGGAGTAAAGGACAGAATTGGAACAAGCTATAGAGGGGCAACAAGTTGTCACCTAGAAACTGCTTTTTGGCTTGGACTATGCCAATTAATGTAGCAGATCATGAACCATTTCAAGTAACCTTAATCTCGACTCTTTCAAAGATAGTGATCTTCCCATAGCAAAAAGAAAGGGTGTAAGAGAATACACAACATCGATTTATAACTTTATATCATTACAAGGGTTATATAACAAGTTTAGGGGTTTTGTGGCAAGTATGAATCAAACACAAGTTCTAAATCCATATAAGAAGCTCTCACAATACTAAAATGGAAGACTGGTTGACGAAGAGATTTAATCACTAGAGAAGAATGAAAATAGAAGATCTCTGAGCTACCACCACCTAGAAAGTGCTCTTTAGACCATAAATGGATCTTCACAATTGAATAGAAAGATAGACGTGTTGATTGGTCCAAGAGTCAACTCGTTGCAAAATGATTCGCAATCGATTATGAAGAAATTCACTCCTGTAATTAAATTTAAGAGAGCCAAATTGAACACAGTTCAGGTTCTATTTTTGGCTATAAATCTAGATTGGCCACTTCAACTAGATGTCAAGAATGTTTTTCTCAATGGACACCTGGTGGAAGAAGTTTGCATGAACATCCTATTGGATCGGGTTGCTAGTGTGGTAGAGGAGGGTGTATACCATAACTCGTCTACAGTATTAGTATTCTACAGAAAATAATGCACAACAAAAATAAATCACACAACTAGAAAAGAAAACCAAATAGATGCCTTAGATTTACTTAGTTCATAACTCCTAGGTTGCTTCATCCAAAGTCTAACACAAATAGAAAAGAAAACCAAATAGACACCTTCAAGTTACTTTGTTCATAACTCCTAGGTTGCTACATCCAAAGTCTATGCACATGGAGTCCACTAATTTTCTCCTCTTCAGTTAATCACTGGAGGTGGAAAAACATCTTAAAATCAGTCAATATGTATATCCTTCTCGCAACCCCTCGAATCCTATTTATAACCTTTAGCTCGAATCTTCCCATTGGCTAATCTGACGACCATAGTCAACTACTTGTTGCACATCAGTTGACTGATCATACATCTTATTTTGATCTTTCCATCTTCGGCTCCATTTGAATTGGATGTTGTAGCACCTGTCCCCAATCAACTCCTGGACATTCTGTGCTCTTCTAATAAAATCCAATCGACTATGCCAATCAACTTAAAAATATTCTGTTTGTTTGTCGAGGCATGATACCAACAGTCAAAGGATTCTTCATCAATCAACTAATGCAACCATAATAACGAAACTTTGGGTATGTGAATACCAATTGACTGAATCTAATCATCAGTTGATTTTGCCATTCACTCCAACCAAGTTGCTTTTTACCCTTCGCCCTATGTATACCAGTCATTCCACTCATCTTACTTAGAGTATCTTCAAGTTTTGAGATTTCTCCTACTGTCAAGCTATGTCCCTCGGATGCTCTAAGCCCGCAGCTCCTCCTTATCTATTTGTATCATCTTTACTTATGTAAATCTCCTCCTCGATCTGCTATGCTTCAATGTTCCTCATTCTGCGGTCCCTCAGATGCACCATTTTTTTATGTTCTTATGGGCCTTAAACCATCAAACCCTTGTAACTCTTAGCCTTGCCAAGTCAACTTGTATCACACAAGTCAGATAATCACAAGTCTAACTTAAACTCCTTTCTAATTTCATCAAAACTCTTTGTTGCCTAATGCAGAGGAGAATGAGAGTCGTAACACATCTCTCCTAGATTTGAATTGCAAGCCACTGTCAACAATGTGTGTCAGCTGGAAACAACCATTATACAGATTTAAACAATCTCTAAGCACCTAGTTCAAGCGATTTAGTAGAGTACTCAAGTAGTATGGACAAATCACACCCTCTTTGTTAAACCTTCAATAAACCTTCAGCTCATGGGAAAATTATCATCCTTATCTTTATTGTATATGAGCATGACATTATTTTATCAGGACACCATATGTACAAGATCATATGTAGGAGATTAGCATACTCAAGAGTCTACTAGACAGAATTTAAAATGTAATGGAAATAGCTCAATCAAAAGTAGGAAGCTCATTCTATTAAAAAGAAATATATATTCTGGACCTTCAGAAAAAAACTAAAATGCTCAGATACAAGCCAGCATCAACTCCCATGATCTCAACAATCAAATTAAAAAGCAAAGAGGATTGCACATCTATTGATAAATCCAGATATGAGAGACTCGTAGGCAAGCTCATATACTTATCCCACACAAGACTTGACATTTGATACTTGGTTAGTCCGGTGAGTCTCCTGAGGTATTTGAATCTAACACTAGCAAAGAGCTTATATTTCATGAAATCAATAGATAAAGGCATTAACATATATAGTGACGTTGATTAGGCAAGATCAGAGTAAATCGAAGAACAACTTCCAGCTACTGCACATGTATGGAGAAATTTAATTGTATAGTGTAGCAAGAACCAATCTAATGTGTGAAAGAGTGAGAAAGTTGAATTTAGATGGTATATATGAAGGGATATGACTACAAAGACTCTTTAGTTAAGGACTGTAGTTGAACAACTTAAAAAGATATTCCAACAATAAGTCAACTATCAGTATTGCAAAGAACATGTGCATCATGATAGAACAAAACACATGGAGATTCATTGTCACTTCATAAAGGAAAATAGATGCTGAACACCAAGGAAGAACTTTGAAGATTTAAAAAGTTAGGCTTAATCAATATTTATACCCTAGTTTGACGGCGAGTGTAGAATATTGAAGAATATTCTTGCTTCCTTATATAGTTACGTCCGTTAATTAGTTAATTCTCTTACAATATCTTTCAGAATATGAATTATTATTCTCTGATTCTCTTTATATATATATTCCTGCTTTTAGTAGGTTTAATAAGTTATTTCTCTTATTTTCTAGATGTGTTATCGTGAATAAGTTAGGGTTGTATAACACATTTTGATTTAGAGAAATAAAATTCATCTTCGCCAATTTGCTTACCTGCTAAACTAACCCCCAACTCAAGATCCTCTTAAATAGTAGCCACAAAGCATTACATTCAACACCTATGCCAATTCCACACATCATAAAGTATAACAAACTCATTTGGCACCTTATAAAGTATACTTGGGTTCTAAAGTCAATATCTATAATCAACCTAATGTATAATAGTGGATAGGTGTTTGTAAGTGTAATGTGCTAAGTGCTTAGATAAGTGTATCTTCAATTATTAAATGAACTCCACACATTGTAGATAATTTGTAACATTAAGGTCATTTGTATGTATTCACATTAGTCACCTCAAAACTCCACAAGGTGCCCAACAGTGAAACCGCTAAAAGCATCACTAACTCAATGATATGTCAATATTTCACATGTTTAAAATAAAGGTTACATATTGGAATAAGTATTAACCTCTCTTAGTGAATTGAGCCCAATCTAGACATCCAACCTCAAAACATATCCTAAGATCATTACCCAAGGATTGAATTTCATGTCAAGCCGCCCATCCAGATTAAAATTTACCATTTCGCTCTAAAGTCAACACATATAACACAAATTTATCAAACTATGTTGCTAGAACAATGCCTCCTGTACTCAATAGTGACACTCCTACTGAATAGTGTTAGATGATACCAAGCTTCCTTTGGGTCAACAAGGATAGAAACCAAAAGTTTTCATTTGGGATCAACCCATGAAGAGAGAAATAATTTTGTCAGTTATAAGAAGAGAGAATAGGAAACAAGAAAGGTTATAAATTGACTCAAAATCGGGAAGAGAAAGCATATCAAGAAGAATCAAAGTAGTAAAGCTTTCTAGCATATCGACGAATTCTACTTTCCAATGACATCGATGATACTGGTGGACTTAGGTAAGTTGTAGAAATTGTATTAGTGAGATCACATAGTCATCAAATTTAAGTAAGTTGCCAGAGTGGGATTAGTGAGGTCATGAGTTACCACAAGTTCAAAATGGGGTGGGGGCTATGGATGTCACATAGGCAATGCACGGGAGTCATGAGCAATCGGGTTTTATGATTTAATTATATCATTTCTCTATATTATCTATTTTATTTAGCTGTATACAACAACAATAACTAAACTTTTATCCCACATAATGGGGTCGACTATATGGACCCTTCCTACATCATTAAGCTCAATTCTCTACTATATCGTCACCTTTATCTTATTTTATTGTTGCTAATAATTTTTTCCTTCCTCTTCATCGATTAATATGTGCATTTATTAGTCTTATATTATCTAACTAAGATATTTATTGGTTGCCTAAGAACACTCTTGAAGTTTATCTCAATATGTGCAACTCTCACTCATTTTTATTATTATCCATCCTCGTATATTCACACACCCATCTTATCATCTTCATCTCACTCTCATCTTTTGTTCGTGTAATCACTTCATATCTCAATATTCAATTTCATACAAGTCTAACTGTCAGTTTGTAGAATTTCCTTTTAAGTTGTAGAGGACCTTACAATCACAATGAACTTATAACGTTTTCCTCCATTTTAACCGTCTTGCTTATATTATTTAATTATATAATACTTTAAAAATTTATATTATGTAATTTCTATTGTATTAGTGAATTAGTATATAATTAAAGTTGTATTAATATTATATTTTTAAAAGTAGTAATGATTGACATTGTATTAACAAATTAGTATTAAAATGATTAATAAAAACTAAAATGATATTAAATTGTAATCTATAATTAAGTGTTATATTATTTAGTAATTACAATATTAAATATTGTAATAATTGATTTTAAGTTGATTAAAATTATAATCAAACATTATTATCATCGAATATCCATTCGTTTACTACATCTTATCCTCTAAAGTAGTAAATTATTAGTATGCATACTTTGTGTGAATGTGAATGGTGATATATCCAAGTTGTAATACACGTCTCAGTTAATAATGTGACTTTATTCTTTACAAATCCAACTTTTTTTTAAGATGGATAGGTAGCCAAATTTTTACCAAAATAATAATTACTTTTTATAATACTTTTTTTACCTTATTTCTTTAAAAATAAATTATTAACTAATTCTTATAAGTATTCATATTAAATTGATGAAGCTTATAGAGTAAAAGTATATGAATTCATATTTGACATACAATAAAATAAAATATAATTAAAATCATTTTTAATCTAATTACTATTGACATAGTCCTGTTAAATTTTTTTTTAAAAAAACTATCTGAAAGATGATTAAATCAGTAAAAACTCATTTAAATTCATCTCAGAGAACAACATATTCACCCACACAGTATTAGGGTCTAAAAACTACGAACAATATTTTTCTATTGTATCAGGGCAAAATAATGGTTATAACCTTACTGCATCAATGTCAAAAACAGAGATTAAGAATTCCTACCATTTGGATTTAAAATTTATAGTGTCTAATAGACTAACATCGCATATTATTTCAAAATCATAGGAACATGATTTAAAAATCATATAGAGCATGTTCAACCGATTTAACACAAAATACAGTTTGAAAGCATAAACTCACTTATTGAATATTTATTAAATAGTCCCTGAAACATTTGAAGATGTTTAGAACACGATATCACTTTAAAAAGTCATCTTTTCACGGCCTAAAGAACCCTTTATGAGATTTGCTTCAATCTTTTGTAAAGTGGATAATATATGCATGTATAATAGTTTTTAAAAAGTAGATTAAACTAATATTCAAAATAGAAAATGAGTTTTAAAATAACTAAACAACTAGAGAGTAAATAATTAATGTTATTTCATATTCACACGTGAGATTCATATAGGAATTAAGATGGGAAGAAATGTTTTAAAAACTAAAATGAATTATTTTGAATTACTCTTCGATTGATACCTATTGTCAGATTGTTTGACCTTCCATACTATTTGATATTCTAGATGTTGATACTTGCAGTTTCATATTCTATAACTTTTACCTAGACTCTATGATGGTACCTAAATGAATTGACATCATTTATAACAAAAGTTGATTTGGGCTGGACATTCAAACTGCACGATAAAATAAAAACTCAGAATTAAATAATATTTTTTTAAAAAAAAGCTACATTAAAATAATAAAAGTGTTAAATGAAGATTTCTAAAAAGTGAACTTCGAGCCTAGCCTTATACTAGAATATCTAACCCCAACAAAAGTTATGGTAGTAAGGAGTCACCCACGGTAGTTATTTGTCTGATGGCACTATATTGTTGCAGTCCATCAGTGAGGAGGTTTTAGCCTATAAGTCAAATGATTTTATTACACTGTGAGAACACTATCTCCTGTGGTTCCCTTCTTAGTTGATTCACTAGACTTATATCATTGGTGACATTTATACACGTTGATACTTGTATCATTATTAACATGTTGATACTTGACAATTATACTATGTCATTTATACATGTTGACTAAATAATGATAATTGAAAGTTATTTTAATTGATGATAAAAGATGACAATAATTAGAAATACTAGTTGTAACTCTAAATATTGATAAACATTCAACATAAAATAAATAGATAATATATGTATAAGTTAAAAAAACTAAAGAAGTAATTAAGTGATGTTTGGTTTAGGGGTTTGAAATGAGGGAATGAAATTATTCCTAAATAAAGGTGTTTGGTTAATGAGTTTGGGAATAAGGGAATGCAATCATTCCTAAATATTTAGGAATGAACAAAACCCAATCACATAGATGGGTTTAAATTCATTTTTGATTCCTAATCCTTCTGGCAACAACAACTTTGCGGCTCCGACGACGCCAAGGGGTGGCAACAACCATATGTTAGGAGAAAAAAATGAAAAATAAATGAAAAAAATAAAAAAGTTGGGAAAAAAATAAAAATGGAAAAATTGGAAAATTGAAAAAAAATGGAGAAACAACTGAAAAAGAAAAAAAAAAGAAAAAACGAAAAAATGAAAAAAATACAAAAATTCTGAAAAA
>JBBPFP010000067.1:1583976-1596145 GCA_037974795.1 Kaempferia galanga | reverse complement strand
TCGAGCCCTTGAAATATCTTGATTGGGCTTGAGGTCCTTGAGGTGTCCTGATCGGACTCGAGCCCCCGAAGTGTTCGGGTTCAAGGTCGAGAGCTCGGAGAATTAATTCTCATTTTATTAAATTCGTTACGATCCGATTGTAATTGGCATTACAAAAATTTTATCCATTTAAACTCTGATCAAGAGAAATTAAATATTGTTTCTTGAGTCAATTTATTTGCGGATGCCACTGCAGCAATTGGCTAATCGGTATAGTTGTGGAGCGCCGCATGGGGTTGGCCTGCCTTGGCTTCGAGCGTCGGCTCGACCTCAGGCAACGGTGACACAGGCGTGCAGAGGAGCCCCTCAGGGAGGTCAGGGACGCCTTGCAGGTAGAAGGTGTAGAAGATCTTGAAGGGGAAGACCACTTGCTGCAGCTTGACCTGTCCGTCTGCTGCTGGGGAAGGAGTGGTTCGAAGGAACAGCTAACTGATATTTGGTCAAGACAGCGAATGGACCTTAGCTGTTGCTTGCTGCTGGAGAAGGGGCTTCCCCCGTGTGAGCTCGCAGGGGCGATCAGATGGAGGCCGAAGAGTTTGTTGGAGGTTCGGACGGAGGGAAGATTCTTGCAGAGGGAGAGAGATCTGAGAGAAGCCATGGGGACGGTGATGAAAGCGAGAGGGGTCGAGCAGTGAGATGGAATTGGTGGAATCTACATGGCGCGAAAGGACCTCGTGGTCGTCGTGTGGAAACGTACTGGAAAAGAAAATGCAAAAGCAGTGTTTGTGCCGGGCCGCGTGTTGCACGCTGGTCGGCGGAGGATGACTGACGTGCGTCGGATTTCCACGTGCGATTAAGTTTGAAGTGCGGGATCACCGTCCCACGCCACAAAATTAAACCCTGAGAACTGACTACGATGGCAACGGAACGGAACGGAATTTGTCATCTGTGTTTTTGCCTGATTTATATCTTCATCTCAATCTTCGATTCCATATAGTCGGGAAATTTTCATCTCCAATTTTATAGAAATTAAATCTCTATTTTCATCATTATTTCTATTTTTTATCCCTTATTTTTTTTAATATTTACCGAACTAATTAAAAAATTTTAATTCCCATCTTGATTTTCATCCCTATCCTTCCCATTGGTCACCCATCATATTGTATTGAGGTGGATTAAAAGATAAGGATAATATTCTCATATTCATCTCCATTCAAATGTGAGAATTTAAAAAATCTCAAATTTAAAACGATATCCAAAAATATGATCCTAACTCCATCCGATTTCAAATTTTTCCCGCAGCCCCGAACGAAAATGGTCATCCTGTACCTGATTCTGCCGGCCACCCGTATATATTATATTCTAACCCTCAAATCCATATAATCACTCCTAAATCCATGTGAAGCACGTGCAACACCAAAGGCCGCATTAAAGTTAATTTTCAATGACGAACCAATTCTGGCTACTTGTTTCTGATTATATCCCTGTCATTTTTTTTCAACCTTAAATTAAAGAAAAACTAATTTTCTTCATTTAAACGGGATCGAACCAAATAAAAAAGAATTATAAGGATATCAATAAAAAATTCTATAAAAAACTCATATTTTTTAATATGAACAAAAAACGTATGTTTATTGTCTAAATTTATTTATTTTTATTTTATTTTTTAAATAAAAATTAAAATAAATTATAAAATTAAAAGAACATTAATAAACATAATAAATATTTTTTTATAGCTAATTACAAGAGGAAAAATTAAATTAAATTAAAAATTAAAAATTAAAAAATAAATAAATTACTTTAGTATTGTTTTGATTAAATCATTATCATCTTGCTACTGATTTCGCCCAATTATCGTAGTATTGATTTCTTATAATTGGCACCGTTTTTATGCTGATTTTCAAGAATCCACATACTATAGTGTTTTTATTTGAAGATTAGAACCAATGATTTTTTTTTACTTATAAAGGTGAATTGTATTGAGAAGTTGTCGTAATCTTACTAAGGGAGCACTCAAAAATTTAAAAACATACATTTGAACTATCGTGAACTTCTTCTCTTTGGTTGGGACCCTTCTCTTATATTGGTATTGAGGTGGTATTTAATTTAGGGGTTTAAAATGAGGGAATAAAATCATTTCTAAATAAAGATGTTTGGTCAATAAATTTGAGAATAAGGAAATAAAATCATATCTCAATACATAGGAATGAATAAAACTCAATCATATAGATATATTTAGAATTTATTCTTGATTCTTAGTCCTTCTTCTCTAGCAACAACAGTCTTACAGCTCTGACGGTGCTAAGGGACGATAATGGCCGTCTGGTGGGGAAAAAATGAAAAAAAAAATTGAAAAAATTGAAAAAAAATGTAAACAAAAAAAAAGTGAAAATGAAGAAAAAATTGAAATATAATGAAAATTTTGAAAAATGGAAAAATAATAAAAAAACAAAAAAGGAAAATAAAAAAAGGAAAAAATCTAAATAAATAATCAAGAGAGAATAAAAGGGGAGATAAAAAAAATCAAAAAATGAAAAAAAATAATTTTAATTTTAAAAACACGTAATCATGCCTAATTAGAGCTTATAAACCAAACACCAACATTGGAATGGCTAAACTCATTCCTATTCCAGTCTACTATCAAATCCATTCTCATTCTCATTCCTGCATCCTAAATCAAATGTCAACTTAATGTTGTGATATGAAATTGTGACCAACTCTTCCCCCTGACCTCTTAAACAAAATTAAATTTATGCATATCTTTTTTATTACTCAATTAGCAATTTGTGTTTACTTTCCTTACATCCAATTTTGCAATTGTAGACACCCTTTTAATATTATAGTTAGTTTCAACTTATACATAAAGTTGCTTAAAGATCTCGACTTGCTGATTCATATTTTGATTTTTGTTACATTGGATTTTTGTTCGTTTACATGATGTTTTACATGTATAGTTTTCTTATAGAAATAAAATATTTATATTACACTATCACTAAGTGGGGTAGCTCTTGATGAGCGAGAATTACACCCTGGGGCAAACAATTCTAGCTAAACTTTAGGTTTCAACAACATAGTTTCCATGTTAAAGAAAATGTAATACAATTAATCATCCTCTATTGATTAGGGAATTTCAAATGAACACTAATAATTAGTTTTGCCATATTAACTCTAATGGCATTCTTCACCTTGAAACATCTATAATTCTCACCATCCACACATGATAATTTGCAACAATAACCCATATAACTTAGTTGGAGAATCCCAATAAAGAAGATTAGCATGAGTTTGAAACCCTTCTTAATATTGCATTGTATAGCACAATGCACATAGCTTCTATAAAACATTATCCTGCATCTTGGAAACTTACATTTGATAACAAGATAATTCCTACTTTAATTGAGCTTTAAAACAAGATAGCAAAAAACTTTGATTAAGCATTCTTTATATCAAATAACTCGATCCAACCTAGGTAGAAAAGTGTAGGCATTTATCCCCTTCAAAATTAATAGCTATCTACTAAATGAGAATTTATACCATCAGCACGATTAACTTTCCTATCAATAAAGGAAAGAATTGACCATTTGTTCTTGCACGACCATAAAATTGTTCCTCAAAGATGTCTTGTTACCACACAAACCCAACATACTTTCATCAATGACTAGGGAGAATTTTTTATTAAAATAATTCCTTATCGAGAAACTTACCTACATCTCTAAGAGGCAACACCACATAATTTTGGTTTAACCTGACTTTGACACCAATTTAATGTCACGACCTAACACGAGAGGCGCAAACCTAGGCGTTTCTTCCCAATTAGACATTTGAAAACAACAAGCCTCAAAGTACAGGAAACATATTATAAGATACGGAAATAAATAGTAATAAAATAATAAATGTTATTGGAGAATTAGCGATATGAAAATTTAAAAAAAAAAATTTGAAAATTAAACGGAGCCCGTATGAGATGTTTAAGGGGATGAATTTATTAGGCTCGAAGAAAGTCAGTTTAAAATATTCATTGAAGTGAGAGTTGATTGAGGATTAACTTAGGACTTAATTAACTTGACCTTAAGCTAAGTTATCAAAACCTAAGTATAAAGCTTATGCTACAACGTATAGCTCTTAACGCCGACATCCACACCTTTTTCCCTTGATTTCCACAGTTCATTGCGAGTTCAACGCACACCTCCCCAACAACACGATCACGCCAGCACCGTTCAAACTGGTGTCGGCTTAGACTCCGAGTCTCTTCTCCGATCGCTATGTTGACCAGCCATCTCCACCTCCGAGTCGCAGCAGCTGCTCGGGCTGACCATCAGCCAAGAGGGAGACAACCGGACCCTAGCCATCGCTGCACTTGTGCGCCACGGGTCCACCCTCGAAAACCTCGATTCCAACCAGCAATTATCGGAGATCTATTAGCACCCTCTTCCTCGCACTGTCATGGGACGCCGCAACCCAATTCGTCATCGTTTGTTATTGCGTAGCCACCAGGCGCCATTCTTCTGGCCATAGGAAGGTAGTGTGTGCCCTCCTTATCTCCATTCTGAATTTTGTTCAACCAATGAACATTTTACTGATCTGATTAATTATTGGGGCAAATCCACAGCAGTAGCAAATTGGCCTGCTGAATTCCGACTAGCAGGAGCTGATCTGGACATTGGGCTTAGAGATCAGCAGCTACACATCCCTCCGGCCACCACCTCCCCCGACCAGCACTTCCGCCTAACAGGGAATACTTTAGATTTGGGTGAGTTTTTCTTGTTGCAATTAATTCATGCTTAGCCTAATGCAATTGATTGTGGAATGTAGGAATTTAGATCCAATGTGATGATGGAATACCTAGGTTTAATTAATCCCAGTTAGATGGGGAATGATTAAGGATTTAATAAGGATCTAAGTTAATTTAAATATTTGGATGGATTAATTGGGGAATTGAATTAAATCCAATTTGATCACGTAGAAAATTTAACGAAGTTTAATTAATTATAGGAGGTCAGCTATTCATTTTGTATGTGATTAGATATGTGTAACGTATGTAATTGGATAATTACACATGTGATGCAGGACCTTTAAGTTGTAACGATATCCCGATGTAAGAATTATTTGATACGAACTATGATAAAGGTAGATACTTCTTCCCTTGATCTCTGTAGTATATTGACCTTAGCGCATGGTTTATTTGATGATTTAGGTTAATTTACCTTAAAATCTATTTGTTGGGCATCCTGCTTGATACTTACTATTTGTCCTTTGAGATAATCTTATTACTTCATAAACAGTCTCAACTTTTAATATCTTACTCTGTAAAGTATTCATAGGTATAGATCACACTATAGGCGATACCATGTTGAATGTTTTCATACGTGAGGTTTTAATATGTGTTATGATATTCATGGACACCGGTTGTATCTACTCATACCTTTGGTTAGATGATAGGCAGTCTGAGTAGCGTGTGTACCTATAATTGATTGGGTTATTGTAATGATCATCATGCATGTTAATTAGTGAACACCGGTTGGATCAACTCATACCTTTGGTTAGGAGATAGGTGGTCTGTGTAATGTGTGTACCTATAATCGATTGGGTTGTTGTACTGATCATCATGCATGTTATTTAGTGAAGACTGGTTGGATTTACCCATACCGTTGGATTATGTGTTAAGTGGATTGATGAGTACTGTGTGTGTCTATAATGATTAGGTTGTTGCGTTGAT
The DNA here is from genome assembly GCA_037974795.1 of Kaempferia galanga. Classification (NCBI taxonomy): domain Eukaryota; kingdom Viridiplantae; phylum Streptophyta; class Magnoliopsida; order Zingiberales; family Zingiberaceae; genus Kaempferia; species Kaempferia galanga. The sequence goes on along the minus strand of JBBPFP010000067.1, from coordinate 1,590,450 downwards.
CTTGGATTGGATGTACTCATTGATTGGGTTGTTGCGTTGATGATGACTATATCTGTATCATGATTATTGACATCATGTGCATCATCACATATTTTGCATGCCGACAATCAAATGCCTCCCTTGTGGTTGAGCGGGTTGTCAGTCATATTAGCTGACCATTCGGCCACTCATGGAGGAGTGGTAGCTTAGAGTGGAGCTAGTCCTGTCGTGCCTGCTCAGCCATTCTAAGTAGTAATAGCTTGGAGCCACACAGACAATAACCCTCTTGTTGTGTAGCTAGATAGCTACCATGCATTCTACCTATCTTGGCCACCCACATATGTAGTAGTAGCTTGGAGACCTAAGCAGTTGTCCAGTCCTGCTCGCTCACCCACACATATGTCGTGGTAGCTTGGAGTGGTGTCTAGGAGTGACGCATACATGATCATATGCACATGATACATGGTGCATCTTTCGGAGATATTCTACATATATGTCTAGTATATACTAGCTACATGTGCACGTGAAAGGTAAGAGGTAAGTGTCATAGAAAGCACTTAAGGCGTCATTCCGAACAAAATAACATATATACATACTTTAAAAAAAATAGTAACCCACTTCAAAATGTAATTTCCTAGAAATAGTAATGTAGAAATAAAGAACCATAACAGAACTTGAAATATAGTTTAGCTAATTTTTTATAGTGTTCTAAAAATCGGGCTACGCGACCGTGCTACTTAAGTGCTAGGCGCCGACCAACCATACCGAAAACATACTAGTCAACTAGCCTAAGCGGCCTTAGGCGCCAACTAATCGGTCGAACCATCTAGGCACCGCAAAATTAGTGTAGGGTTTTCATGATTTTTTAGTTTGGGTTTTAAATTTAAAGCCCAATTAAAAAAATTTGAAATGTAACCTTGAGTTTGTGTCCAATGATGATATTGAGTTTGTGTCTGATGACAAACAAGTTATTGAAAATTATGGAGTAGAAGTAGAATAAATTTGTGAAATTTTTTTAGTTGTGTAATTTTGAACTTATTTTAAATTTAATGTTATTGTGTTACAGTTATAAAATGTAATTTATTATGTAATCAATGTTAATAGCGTAGAATCTGCCTAGCGGCACCTAGTTCCCGCCTAGGCGCTGATCTAGCGCCTAGTGAATTTTAGAACCTTGATTTTTTACCTGAACATAATCAAAATTATTTCATGTAAATAATAAAAAATTCTTAACTTCCTCTTGGTTACAAATATCAGCACTTTAAACTTAGTTGTCATAGTTGTAAGGTCAATACAATGGATTATCCTGTATATAATTGCCTAAAAAATGGTTTTCCACTATAAAATAACAATTATAACCCCACCACATCATGGTCAAAAATAGAGATTCAAAATTCTTTATGGTTATTGATATCATCCCTATAGACTTAAGCCTCCTCGAGGTAGGGTCAAAACTAGGGTCTGAAAACTAAGAACATCGATTTTCCACTATATCAGAGTAGGATAGCGATTATAAACCCACCACATCAATGTCAAAAACAAATATTAAAAATTCCTAGCACTTGGATTTCAAAATTTACAATGTTCAAAATCTCATATTATATCAAAATTATAAGAACATATGATTTAAAATCATATAGAACATGTTAGACTAATTTAACACATGAAATAGAGTTTAAAGGTAGTAAACTGACTTCCTAAATGTTGCTAAATAGTGCTTGAAGAGTTTGATGACATTTGGAATGCAATATCTTTGAAAAGTCATCTTTCTGCAGCCCAAAGAATGCTGTACAAGATTTGCTTGAATTTCTGTATTATCCTCATTTGTGTTCTTGAAAAGGGAGGTATAGATGCAGGTAACCCTTGGATTCGCCCTCACATTTATGTCTTCGTATTTCTTCAATTAATGACATCTATTATCCTTCAATAAATTAAAAACCTTTGGTTCTCCATCTTCTTCAATGGTTGGAAGGTGAAAGAGTCAGGGACTTATTGGGCTATGGTGAGGAGTTGGGTCTACGAACATGATTACATTTCATGCTATGAAGGTCGCACAGAGGTAAGCAAGGATAGTGACATAAAATGATGTGTGTTATATAGACAAGGAGCAAGTATAAAACTATGTTAGAGGAAACATCAAGTGTAAGTCATCTTAGATATGACCTAAAGCACAGAATTAAATAGATCGGGTCTCTTTGGGAGGCTCCAGGCATTAGTGACACCGACTAAGATCTACAACACAACCCGAGTGATGTCTCCTGCAACGAAGCAGAGAAGCAGTCGAGCAGCCACAACCACAACATCACCAAGTTTTATGTGGGAAGAAGGAGGCAGGGTATTAAGGGGAGTTATGTAGCCAACAAAGGTTGGCATGCTCTCAGTATAAATGACAAAGGGCATGAGAAGGCGGACTACTTTGAGAACAAAGTAAAAGAAGAGGAAGGGAGAGCACGGTAATTCCTTCAAGGATTTGGTGTAAGAGGAAGTGTAGAATTCCGAGATAATAGGAAAAGGTGCATCAGCCTATAACAAAGACTGAAGACCAAAATAAAAGTTCAGCACTAATATGAATTGATGTAACATCCACAACAACCAAACCTTATGTGGAGAATTAAAAAGTGAAAAATTCTTATTAATTGAAATATGAAAATTATATGGAGACTACAACTTTTATAGAACTCTGAGTCTCTGACAAAAACTAAAAAACAAATATGCAAATAAAAAAAATACAATTGTCCCATTAATTATCTACCCAGATTGAAAAAATTGCAATCCATAATAGGTTACTTATCAAACAATATAAATTATTGCCAACAATCATAAATCAGACATTTAAATTTAAATATTCTCCAAATTTGATTCCTTTAAGAAATGTGACAAAGAAGGATAATGGAGGTGGAGAGGATCACTGACTTCACTTTATTTAGAGGGTGATAATTTATAGGCATCCAAGAAGGGTGCCTTGTTTACAAGAAAATAACTTATTGAAGAATAGTAAAGGCAAACTAAATCTTAATTAAACAGTCAGCAAAAGGAGCATTGACTTAATCCTTTTTCAGGTTCTTGTCAAAACAAATACAAAGTATTCCTTTAGGATACCACCTTAAGTAATCTAAACTTAAAATTTAGCTTTATTGCAATAATCTCATACTTTCAGATCGTTCTCGTATTGAATGGATCCCTCCGAGAAAGAACAAACCAACCACAAAGGAGAGTCACACCACAATTGGATAAGATAATTCGTAGAATATTTAACAAAAAGAATTAAGTTGAATGTCGAGGAACCTACGTTGGCAAAGGCAGCATCCAAATAGGAGACGCCAATCTCCAGAGGAGTTCCCCTTGTCTTAGCCCCAGCGGTGTAGAAAGCTGCAGAGCCGATAAGATCGACCAGTGACGCGGTAGCGCCGCCGTGCAGAAAATTTCCTGTGTTCTGCAATGACACGGAAGAAGGATGGAGTCCAGATCGGAAAAGGCTGATGCGCAAAAGAAGGGAACGAGACTAACTAGGAGGCGAGCCGGAAGGGTCATCGAGCAGAGGAGGCGGCCGGGCTCCACGAGATCGATGCGGAGGCCACGGAGGAGGAAGGCATCGTAGAACTTGGAAGGGAGAGCGTCGAGGGCAGGCGTGGAAAGGGTCTCCACTGCCGCCTCTTCCAGTGACCTCTTCGCTGATTCCAACGCCATTACAAGAAGTTTCACGGTAAAATTGGATTTGCACTCTATTATAACCTAGCCACGTTCGCGGATGCGTTTTGGTGGACCACTCCACGTAACATGTACCCAGAAGTGCTCAACAGAAACGGACCAGAAGATCTGGGCTTGTTGGGTGTTGGGTATTGGGTGGGATGGGAGTGGGAATGGGAAAATAAAAATAAAAATTTAGTATTTAATTTAGAGAATTAGTGGTAGATTCTACAGGATTTAATCTCCTGCCTCTATTTCTATTTTCCACTTCTATCATTCTTATTCTCTCATTCTCATTCCCTTTTGGGGATCAAGCACATCATTAGTTTTCCTTATGTAAATAATGGGAGCTTGGATCCCCTAGTCCACTATTTGTGGTCCTTTCTTGATCCCAATCACAAGGACCGTTAGATCATATCAAGAATACTAGTACATGGATCTCCTGATCTGACCCAACGGTCCTCCTGAATAGGGACCCAGAAGGGACCACAAAAGTAAACCAAATGATGTGAATCCCACCAACAATTGTTATGGAACCCGAAAACACGATGGATAAAACTCTAAGAACTAGAAAGCAAGAGTGTGAGACTTGACCTATAACCAAGAATCGGCACGAACCAAGCTTACGAAGGTAAAAGAAACGTCATACCTAAGGGTGATAAGTTTCAGGTTGAACGTCACAAGAACAAACTCGATAAGTTCAGAAGTTCTTTCAAGAACTAAGAGAACTCACAAATCTTTACCAAAACCAAATTGCCCTTCATATTAAGATTTATCTCCCTTATATAACAAGAGTACACAATAGTACAAAATGAATACAAGTAAATAGACGCATGCATCAAATAAAGTATCAATTTTGCATCCAAACAATTAAATGCATGTAACAAGAGTAAATAATTGCATGTAATAATTAGAGTAAATTCATGCATGCAACAATTAGAATATTAATATTGCATGTAAGCAATTAATAATTAAGTCTTCATGCATGAACACGTTCTCATACTTATTTCGCGTTCTTCGTTATACGCACCCGAGTCACAGATGGATACACTCGATTATGTTGATGATGCCATGATCAACACTTGGGACTTTCTTGGTCTCTCCTTGTTCATAATCAACTTAATGTTCTTTAATTAGTACATTTAGCGCTTCCTTGAAACATTTTGTCCGAAGTTTTGTAACCAGGCCTTCCAAAAGTAACAAATCATCTCTCATAGCTTCGGTCTCAATCTGACGATGAGTCCTTGGGTTTACATCATTCTTCCCTTCTTGAAAAAGATTTGCCCTCAAATCGTCACTTGCATCAAATGGAGACAAATCAGCAATATTAAAAGTAGAATGGATGTCATACTCACTAGGTAGTTCAAGTTTATAGGCATTATCATTTATGTGCTCCAACACTTGAAATGGCCCATCGCCTCGAAGTAGAAGTTTAGAACGACATTTTTCTGGAAATAGCTCTTTTCGAAGGTGCAACCAAACCCAATCTCCTGATTCAAACACAATTTTCTTGCGCTCCTTGTTAGCGTGTTGCATGTATTGCTGTGTTCTTCTCTCAATATTCAATCGTGTTTATTCATGAATCTTCTTTACGAATTCGGCCTTCTGCTTACAGCCAAAAGAATCAAATCTAAAGGTGACAAAGGATTGAATCCATAAACAATTTCAAATGGTGAATATTGATTAGTAGAATATATGTTCCTATTGTAAACAAATTCAACATGAGGTAGACAATCTTCCCATATTTTCAAATTCTTTTTAATGACCGCACGGAGCAAAAATAATAAAGTTTGGTTGACCACTTCAGTTGGCCCATTAGTTTGGGGGTGATAAGCAGTAGAGAATAACAATTTAGTTCCAATTTTCCCCATAAAATCTTGCAAAAATAACTCAAAAACTTTGTATCCCTATCAGAGACAATGGTCCTAGGCATGTCATACAACCTAATAACCTCTTTAAAGAACAATTCAACTATATGTGATGCATTATCGGTTTTATGACATGGAATAAAATGCGTCATTTTAGAAAACCTATCTATTATGACAAAAATCTACTCTCTCCCCTCGTGGTCTGAGGTAATCCCAAAATAAAGTCCATTGAAATATCAGTCCAAGGTTTACTAGGTATAGGCAAAGGAGTATACAAACCATGGGGTTTTGATATAGATTTAGCTTGTTTGCAAGTAATGCGCTTCTCACAAATTCTCTCTGCATCACATTTTATATGAGATCAAAAGAAATGTTCTTGTAATGCCCCTAAAGTCTTAGTAACATAAAAATGCCCCATCAAACCACCAGCATGAGCTTCCCTTGTAAACAATTCACGCAATGAACATAAAGGCACACACAATCTATTTTCGTGAAATAAAAATCCATCATGCCTATAGAACACTTCGAAAAAATCAGCATCGTTGGAATATAAATCCTTGATATACTCAAACCCCGTAATTTGGTATCTAAATTGGAAAGTAAAACATACCTTCGAGATAATACATCAGCGACCATGTTTTCTTTACCTTGCTTGTATTGGATCACATAAGGGAACGTCTTAATGAACTCTACCCATTTAGCATGGGGCAATTCAACTTATGTCGGCCCTTCAAATGCTTTAGAGCTTGATGATCTATGTCAATCACGAATTCTTTCGGCCATAAGTAATGTTGTCATGTCTCCAATGCCCTTACCAAAATATATATCTCTTTGTCATATGTGTAATAATTGAGAGTTGCTCCAGTCAACTTCTCACTAAAGTAAGCAATCGGTCTCATTTCTTACATAAGCACAACACCTAGACCAATACCAGAAGCAT
>JBBPFP010000067.1:1422529-1437688 GCA_037974795.1 Kaempferia galanga | reverse complement strand
CTTAACAGGATCCTCTAAATTTTCTCGGGTGTTACAGTATTAACTCTTAGTCAAACTAACCAAACTTAAATATATTATAAAGTATTAAAATCTGAAAGATTGATTACACTAACAACATTATCAGTGGTCCAACTCCATAGGAAATATTTAGTGTGATATTTAAATCCTCATTGTATGAAAATCATCCATCGTTATTACCACCGTACCATACCCCGTGAGGCTTATGTATCCATATTCATAAACCACACTTATGTACCAACTTGTGCCATCATCTAATCACACTAAACTAAATATATATGATTACTTATTTATTCGGAAAATTAATTTACATCAATCTACTTATTAAAAAAGTGCTAAATTAAATTAAGAAATATGATTAATTATTTATTTATTCGAGAAATGAATTTACATCAATCTACTTATGAAATAGTTTGCCCATGCCCTTATTTGATTACTTGATTATGCAAACTATTTTTCAACAAGTAATCCATGGTAAGCCACTTGACTTAAATGCAAAACAAACCCATATACACAAACATAAAAAGAATTGTTGAGGGAATATATATGTCAACCTATTTCATCGTTCATACATCAAACAACAAATCATGAAGAAATAATAGTATCAATTCTTCTTGTTTGAAATCTACAATCATATTTGTACTCGGTGCAATGGATACAAAGATGAACACAACAATAAGGCCAATCACTGTGAGAACACAGAATCAATAGGAAGTAATAGGAGGCAACTGTGGTGATATTGCTACACAAATCTTCTAGCCAACCTGCTAAGAAATCATTAACTTTTAGGTTCCTTACCTTACCTCAATAGAGCATATTGGACATGCCTGCAATATAAAAGAATTAATCAGTAATAAATGGACAGTGCTTACCAGCATAACCAAGCCTGTAGGATCTGGCATGCATACAAACCTTGTTTATGCTAAGCCATCTAGACACACACAGAGGATGGTATACATGCTTGCATGGAAGAATCATTTGACGATCTCCTCTCTTGTACTCCATCTGGCAAACCACGCATCTGAAATAAGAAATGTTAGTAACTCTCACCAAGCGACTCTTCAGCTTGTTTCACTGCTATGTATGTATATTGCTTGTATCAAGGAAGATGCTCATTGTTTGTGTACATTGGTGGTTGATTATGACGTTTGCAAGTGGTGCCATTTGACTTGAGAGGGAAAAAATGTTGTAATTCGGACATGGGCATAAATATGGACAGTCATAGTCCTAGAATATTAGGCTCCTACTAGTAAGCACAAAGTTGAACAAAAGTCTAGTTTATTATCATAGAATATCAACCTGACTAGCGTTTGTCATTCCCTCTCTTCTACACATGATAATCTTATCATTGCCTGTGTAGTTTGTGTGTTGTATTTATTTGAGGCAATAATATATAATTCAGTTAATAATAACATAGATGAACTATTAAGTTTATAAAGACAGAAAACAACAGTTTAGCATTCTATCATTTGATGGAAAAGAAGGCTAACAGTTCCTACAATCTATCTCTGAATATTGAATACCTTCAAGTCACATGCTTATTATAGGCATTGTTATTGATTTCTATAAAGTTGATCATCAATAACCTTCAGCAAAAAAATTTCTTCCATCGTTCATTTGAACTCGCCGTTCAAAATATAATAAACTCAACCTAAAAATCACAATCTAGGCTCCTTTTATTTTTTAGAAAATAGCTTATTTGAGTAAACACTATTTGAGAATTTATTTCAGCAAAAGAGATTATTTTATACAGTTTGATCTTTAGATGTGGTACTAAAATGCATTATTTTTTTTATTTGTGTTTAACACGCTAAAACATCTATAGGATAGGTCAAGTGGGCAGATTAGGCAGTCCAAGCGCCTAGTCTATTATGCTAATCTACTTGAATCAACTAGCCAACTAAACTGTTTAGTTGTTCGAAGTGACCGCTTAACCTACTCGAGCTAATCAGCTAGTCCTAGCTACTTGGACTAAACCCTATTTGCTCACTTAAACCACCTAGCTTGTTCGGCACAATGAGTCAATTTAGATTCTTCGACACTCTTAGACTGAGCAAACTAGCTAGCCCACCCAATCTCAACCAACCCGCCAATTCGACCATCTTGGCCAGACCATCCAACCCATTGCCTCAACCAAACCGCATTAATGCTCAACCCAACTAAGACCATCCACACTGTCTGTCCAACCTAAATTGATTGCTCGGCCTATTCAATTGGACCAATTGTCCTGCTGCTAACTTGACTAACTTGCCTAGGCTGACCAACTCCTAATAGAGATCAATTGACCAACCGTTTAGCTTGATTGGACTACTCGGCTTATTAAATTCCACTAGATCACCCAACTCAACTTATCCAACTAGCCAACTAGATTATCAGACTTGGCCGACCCAATTGGCTAAGTTGGACAATTAAACCTACTAGCTTATCTGACCTTCCCAATCTACTGAATGCACCTAGATCATCAAACCCCCGTGATTCACTTGGCCAAAAGCAATCAAATAGTTCGATGTGATTGAATCGCCCACTTGGCTTAGTTGACTTATCTGGATTCTGTCTATCTAGATGAGGCGAAGGGTGGAGGAGGGCTTACTAATATAGTGAAGAGCTTGTAGATAAATAAAAAATGGCTTCTGCACTTTTAAAAAAGAAGTCATTTTTTCCAAAAAAAAAAAAAATTATACTTTGCATTAACCAAAAGGAAATATTTTGTTGACTATTTGATTTCTATTGCATCAAATAGTGAACCATAAAACAATAAAACAAATTGAGCCTAAATTTAGATTGGAAAAAAAGGTACCACTGAACCCATAACGATTATGACTGACAATTATTATTCAAGCTAGGCAGCGTTCATGCTTGATAACAAAAAAACCCAAGGATGAGTTTTTACCTCTCACGTTGAGTTTTCTTCCGAGAAAAGAAACTACATTTGTACTTGGTGATAGGAAGTAAAGCAATACGTTCTTGTGTAAGGCCTCGGCTTTGCGTTCCAACTGTCTCACCCAACTCCAGTAATTCCTATATACAAAAACACAAGCAAGTTAAGTTGAGCATACTAATAAACTAAAATATAATGATCATTGGCCAAAAGAACATGCAAGATTAGGTGGTAAAAATTTTAATTTGTACTTTGGTTCGAAGTTCTTTGGCGACAACTTTAGGTGGTGGTCAAATTAAGCATAAGGTGTTGAATACCTAGAATGAGGCTATGCACCAAAATCATCCAATATGTATACTGAAATTTATGTAGGCCAGAAAACAAACCTCGTAAGTCATACTATCAGGATCAACATGGTCTTCCCATATGACCTACAACAAAAAAGTTACAAGTACGTGAATCAAATAAATGAAGGATATAGTCTGTTTTAATGTTCAAAGAAAACATCCGATAATAATTATGTGAACATTATATTTAAAGCAGGAACATTAGCAAGGCTAAGAGAAAGAGATCTTAGTTAGTGAAACTCTACAAGCAGACAGTGAAACTCTACAAGCAGAAACATTAGCAAGGCTAACAGATTATAAAAAGTTCATGACCACCTTCACTTACAAGCTAATTAACTTGCATGTTTGTTTAAGAACTAAATTGACGGTGTACATTGAGTTGAGGAAAGAGAATATTATATTGCATATTTATTGTAAAAGGGCTAATTGCATGTATATACGTGACCCAATATATAAAATTCTAAATATAGAGTATCAATGGAGAATTAAATTCACTACACCAATAACTCTATTAACCTAATGGCACTCATTTTCAAGTGAAAGCATAAATATTATTTATATCTAGTTTGTTATATAAATTAGAAAAGGTAGTAAACATAAAAATTAAAAAAAAAAAAAAATAGCACCCCAATCAAGACCATGACTATGAATTTGAGAAAACATAACCAACTCCAAGCAAAGCTTTGGAACTTGTTCATGGAGCATGCAATTAAGGATCCCTTCAATCTTAGATAACACAACCAATAACGTCTTTAACTCAAATAAGCACACCAATCACACGAAGATAGAGAGAACAAACGGAGCGAAATGAAAATAAAGAGAGATCTCAAGTTCTAATCTCTCGAGTAGGCTTCTCCTAAAAGAGGTGCATACAACCACATGCAATAGATTAAGAGAAAAGAAAATCACTTGAGGATCTTAGTTGAAAAAACGAATCCCTTTGTTGGAAATAGCAAACTGCTTAAGTTATTTTCTCTCTTCAAAGCTTCATTGGAGATGGATCATGAAGTGCTACAAGAAGAAAGGGAGTAAGGACTCCCCTTCACACAATTAAAAAAAAAAAAACAGTCTTTAGCAACGGAATTAGAGACGGCATTAGTTTCATCTCTAATACAACGACGAACATATAATTCCATCTCTAAATAGAGATGAAACTATAAAGCTGCTGTAAATACGGTCGTTAATAATAAAAAAAAGATAGTTAATCAAGAATTATTAGTGATGGAAAAATAATATCCGTTACTAAATAGAGACGGGATTTAAGAGTCTAAATTCTAACTCGACAGAGATCATTTTGAAATTTTTGATTTCTTTGATTGAGAAACTTCTTGTATACTTATTCCATGTGTGTTAATGGCATGCTTAGTTAATATATGGAATCATATTTGTAGTAGCTCTCTTGTATTGATAGATGCATGCTTAATAATATGCTTATATTGTTATTCATCTTTTGAGATTATTCTGATTATTTGTTTGATATGGCGATGTGATATTTTTGCACGTAACTTACATAAATGATTATATAATTGTTATAGATGATCCATATAGATAAGTTAGGTCATGATCAGTTGTGATAATTGTTACAGAAAATATTGCATAATTGCTAAGTTTTGTACTTGTATTGATAATGTTGGAAATTTTATTCTCATTAGGATACAATGTACATAAAGAAAATTTGGCTATACAATAGATTAGAAAATGGATTTATCTAAGATGAATATTTTGCTGGAGTTGAAGACTTTGTGAATTTTACTAAGAGTCGTCTAGAATGTATGAATGGTACCGAGTTATGTTATCCGTGTGATCATTGCAAATATAGAAATAAAGCTTTCCGTGATGAGAATACCATGAAAGTACATATATGTAGAAATGATTTCGTTCCAAATTATTACAACTGGTATTATCACGTAGAGTCTTATTTGTCTCGTCCAATTAGAACTTCAGTTGCTTATTCATCTGGCACAACTACTATAAGGGAATCATCATCTAATGAGAATGCAATGTAATGCAATTAGTGGTTTAGGACGCGATGAATGCAGTTAATCATTCCAATATAGATGAAATACCAACATCTAAATTTTAGCAATTGGATGACATGTTAAAGGCTAGTGATAGAGAAGTGTGGGAAGACACTCCATATCTGGTCATTCCCAACTATCAGCTACTACAAGATTATTGAATATCAAGGTAGAGCATTATTTCTCGGAACGATGTTATGATGACATTTGTCAATTGATATCAAAGTTGCTCCCTGCTAATCATGTAATGATTGATAGCTTCTATGGTATAAAAAAAATTAGTGAGGGGTTTAGGTTTACTTGATTGTTGCATTAATAACTTCAAGATATTTTGAAATGAAGACAATTGATTGAATGCAGAATTTGTACTCACCTGGTTATAAGCATGGAAGAAGAAAAAGATAGCATGGAAAGTTATGTATTACTTCCCGTTAACTGTTAGACTTCAACGCTTGTATGCATCTGCTGCAATAGAAAGCCACATGGGGTGGCATCATGAGCATATGCATGAAGGAGGTATAATGTGTCATCCTTGTGACTCCCCTGCATGGAAACATTTTGTTACAACATTTCCCTCCTTTGCAATGGAACCATGTAAGTGAGACGGGGGCTTTCTTCTGAATTTCAGCCATTTAGTCATTCAGGACAGCAATATTTATCTTGGCCAGTTATATTAACATCGTACAACTTACTGCCATGAATATGCATGAATGACAAATTCATGTTCTTTCCAATACTTATTCCACGTCCAATAAATCTGAACGAGAAGATAGATGTTTTCTTACAACCTCTGATTGCTGAGTTGAATTAATTATGGAATATAGGGTCGGAGACTTATAATGTTGCAAGTAAAACTTTATATTGCATGTTGCCTTATTATGAACGATTAGTGATTTTCCAGCATACTCAATATTATCGGAATGGATCACGGCTAATAAATTACCTTGTAATATTTTCATTACCTTGTAGTGGGAAGGTATCTTAGTTTGATAATCACCCCAAATTTTTACCACTTGAACACCCTTCAAGGCGAAATAAGAAATATTTTATAAGGAATCTTGTAGTTAGAAAACTTCCGCTAACAATCAAGTTAGGTAAAGAAATCATTTACCAAATAGACGACTATGGATTCCTACCAGTTTCACAACTTGGTTCTGACGATATAAATGAATACATTGTTAGGGAGTGTAAGTCTGGTCGGAAGAAAAGAAGCATTTTCTAAAGCTGCTACATTGGAAGTATCTACTCATTCGACATAATTTAGATGTGATACATGTTAAGAAATTTTTTTTAATAATATCTTCAATATTGTGATGAATGTTCCTTGAAGAACTAAAGACACCGCAAAATCACACGAGGAATTAAAAGAACTAGTTAGAAAATCTAACTTTCATCAAAATGAAATAACAAATCAATTTTCAAAGGCTTGTTATACATTGGACAAAGAAGGTAACCAAGCTTTATGTATTTGGTTGAGAGAAATTGAATTCCCTGATAGGTATGCCTCGAATGTGGCCCAATGCGTGGATGTGAACAAGTTAAAAATGTTTGGAATGAAGAATATGACCGTCATGTGTTCATGCAAACACTTATTCAAGTAGTTTTCCATGACTTACTTTCTCAAAATGTTTGGCAAGCACTCATAGATCTATTTTTCAATGGAACATCTACCGGTTCACCTACCTTATGAGCACAACTAGCTAGTCCTGTGCAGTACAGATGGATGTATCCATTTGAATGGTTTTTGAAAAAATTAAATAATAATATTTATAACAAAGCAAGAGTTAAGGGGTAAATATGTAATGCTTATTTGATTGAATAAACATCTTCTTTCTACTCATATTATTTTACTGATAATATGATCGCAAGTATCCTCGAAATTCTAATGATACATAGCCGATAGACCCAAAGATGGTTTCTATTTTCAAGTTTCTTGCTAAGCCAATGGATGCATTTGTTTCGAGATGGTTAAACTAACAAGAATACCATATTGCAAGAACATGCATACTCCTGGACTGTGACAAGGTTAAACCCTATATAAGGTGATTTAATTGATATAATCAAACACTTAGCCCCTTATGTTTATTTGGTACCTCAATTGTCCTAAAATTTCCCTTCGTTGATAACTTCTAGGAGCATCTATAAATACAAAATTCATCAATCGGTGACGGAAAAATTAGAGACAGAATTTGCATTATGGTTTCAAATATATATAAGTTAGAGAATAATATACATTTCATACATCCATATTAAATACTTCCACCTAATTTATATTATAGCTACTTTTATAGGTGAACGGTGGTAGAATATTAAATGTGCAAGATTCCAGGATAATCATGCTTACATGTGGAACTCTCCGTAAGATAACAGTGTACTCTGGTTACTATGTTAATGACTTCAAATTCCATGTGGTACGCCCATAAAAAGGTGTGTATTATTCAAATGTTCGTATGATCCGACTCTAAGAACAGAAATTAGAATATATTCAAACAACAATTTAGTTGAGGTTAATGCAAACAAAAGTTTTAACAAGTATGAACCTTTCATTTTCGCGGTACAAGCGAGTTAGATTTTCTATCTTAAATATCCGATGAAGAGAAGAAGAGCTACTAAATGGTTAGCAGCTTGTTGAATGAAGCCTCGCTCAACCATAGAAATACTGAACTTCATTACGGCCCAAAACCATGATGTATTTCAAATGAAGAAGTGGAAATACATTCAGTAGATACTCAGATTCAATCAACATCTCAATTACTAGTAGATGTTAATGTACCATAAGAGAAGATAGATGATGGAGAGATGTCCACCAGTGAGAAGCTTGTTTAACTAATAGAGTCTAACGAGGAGAACTTACAAAATATTATTGTTAATGATTTAAATTCTTAAATCTCACTAGTTCTACTCTATAAGTCATTACGTAAATTTTTGTTTAGATCCAAATCTTACTAGTTTTATCATATGTCATTATTGTTCTGATTTGATCATTATTATGAATGTGTATGTATTATAATGTAATTGTGTAGATATAAACATGTCGGATTTGGCAGTTGCACAGACGTCTCAACCTGCGGGAGGTGAGGCGTAGACTATATCCACCAACCAGTTAAATGAGATTTATTATGATGTGGTCAGTGAAAGGAAAAAGACCACCCTCTACGGTCTTGGTCCCGGGAAAGAGTCTTATATAATTGTGTGATGAATCCTAGGGTCAGAGGTCATCTGAGCGGATCATCTAGCGGATCCGGATCATTTACGGGAGTAGATACCTTAGAGCAAGAAAATCAAAATTTGAATAATCAACTCTCGACATTAGAGAGAGAATTTGAAGAAGAGCGACAATCTTGAATAAGATATGAGGAAATTGGATGGGAAATACGGGAATCCATGTCTCGGATGAGTCAAACACCACATCGTTTTGACTCTTAGGAGACTCAAGGTCATACTAATCGGTAGCTAATTTAGAGGTGTGTTGATCTTTTACTTTTTCTTTTTTTCACTTATGAAACATGCAAAATAGATTAATTAATTTTCATATTAGATACATCTCTAATTGTATTATATCTTTTCAAGAACATTGTAGATTTATTCTATATATCACCATTAGCAGATATCCAAACTAGCATTCAGGTGTGTACTTTTTCTATCTAAACTAGCATTATTATATTCACCTTGCTTAGTTTAAATTAAATTTGTTAATTATAATTCTAATAATGTATGACTAGTTTTTTCCTTATTTTATTACTTACCTATCTCGTATTATACTTTCTACAAGATTGGATACTATAGCTAGTTTTGTAGTAGGATTATGTGTGCTTGTTGGGAAGTTATATTATCTTTGTTGGATTATATTGATATGTTGGAATTGAATTTGAACACTTGTTGAATTTGGTTTTGATATGTATCATTTGTATCGTATGTGGATCTGGATTTGTGGATATATGGATGTTGATATGTACTGTTTGTATTTTCATTTGTATTGTTTGTGAATATGTGGATTTGTGAATGAGTTGTGGTGTTTTTATCGTTTGTGTTATGAATGTGTTGGATTGGATGTTATATTGTTTCTGAAAATCATTGTTTGTGATGGTGTGTTATTTGTGAATATGTAAACAGGGAAAATGAGAAAACGAGGAGGGTCCGCCAAAATTTTATTAAAATTTAGCAACGGAATATTAAATATATGTCGCTAATTAGCGACGGATATTTAATATTCTGTCGCTAATTAAAGACGGATATTTTAATTTCCGCCTCTAATTAAGGATGAAATTTTTAATTCTGTCTATAATATTGGCGACGGAATTTAAATATCTATCACTAAAATTAGAAACGAAATTTAAATTTCCGTCACTAAAGTCATAACAAGATAGTAATTCTGTCTATGAATTTAGAGACAAAAGATTAATTCCATATCTTATAGTGACATCAACGACCAATTTTATGGAGACAGAAATAATCGGTCGCTAATTGCAAATAGTGACTGATTAGCGACTGATAATTCAGTCGTTAATAGGCTTTTTTCTTATAGTGACAACTTGGCATAAAGAAGAGTATTAGGTATGTTACTTGAAATCACTGCAATTACTGTTTAGTGTTCTTCTCTTTTCCATATCTCTAGTATGATGGAGTCTTAAGAACTCCATCCATTTTTTTTCACCAAACTTATCCTCTATTAAAAGACCACAAAAGTCATATTCTAATGGGTTATGGGTTACGCGACTTTAATATATACAACTTGGGATAGAGATGGTGAACTCAGCCAAGAGCAGGCAAGGAAACATGTTAACAACACTCTTGAATTTGGTTTGATGATTTGCCTCAGCGCTGCAGTCACATCCATCTGCCACTTCCTCGGTCATTGCCACCATGGCCATCACTGTTCTTCTCTTGGGATCTGCCCTTTGAAAGCATAAAGATGTCACTGCAGCAATCAACACAATGCAGATTATGCAAAGAAGAAAACCTTGCTGTATCAGCAGTTCATGATTACTAAGGAGGAGAAACAATGAGATGCACTGATTTGACCTTAGCATGCTACTGACACTCACTTGAGATTGCCACAGCTTCTATGTGCAATTGGATGTTGTTGCCAACTTTGTGAGCGTGTGACCTGCAAATGTTCGCTCTCCACAACTTGTGGAACATTTGTGCCCACCCCAATGTAGAAGCTATCATGAGCTTTCGTACTCCCATTTCTTCATCTGATAAATCCAACTTCCTTATCCAATTCCTCCTGTCTACTCTCCTGATCCAGCATCTCTTCCACCTGTCAACAACCTGCCTTTTTCTCAATCTGGCATGTCTTCCACCTACTGCCAACCAGTAGCTACTTCTGCAATGTTGGCATGTTGCCAATCAACGTCAATCTTCCTAGTCCTGTTAATTGCAGGTCATCAAGAAAGAGCAGGGGATGCAAAGGTCATGGGTATTGATCTCATTGTTGGTGAATCAGATTTCAGAGCAAGAAAGAGCCAAACTGCTTTTGTTTCTGGTGGCAAAACCAACACCCCCATACTCCTCAGGAACTCTTCTCTACACAAGAACATGCCACACTTCACACCAGCTCTGACAAGCATCTGCTGCTACTTCCCTCAGCTAACGTGAGCCTTCCAACAAATTTCTCTACTGTCAGATTTTAGGATCTGTTATGTGGTTCACATTTACAAACAATATTCATTTTCCAACAGATTTTCTTCCATAGATTTCTCTAATGTCTTCTTACAAAATCCATTAATATCATGGGAATATCAGAGTTGTGGCAGCAGATGCCAGCAATCTCCTGCAAGCATAGAACAACATTTATGTGACTTTGATGCACTCAACTCCCATGGTAAACTCCAGATCTCATAGCAATCTCTAATGGGCAAAGAACAACTTCTATTGATTTCAATGCACTTGGCTCCCACTCTAAATTTCAGATCCCATTTCTCCTCGTAAATTAGCCTCTGATATCCTATCCTCTATTGAACCTTTGTTTGTCCTTCCTTCTTTCATCATATATCATATGCAACTCTTATGTTCATATGTTGCAGATGAATCATCTTGACCTCATCATGTGATTTCCTTTTTTTTCAGTCTTTCTCGTGTTAATGATGTACTGCAGGGAGAAGCTCACTTGAGAGATTTCTCACTTAGGATCTGATCCTATTTGATTGTATTTGCAGCCGTGTATATATCACCTAAAATCTAATGGAGACTTGAATAGAAAAAATATCTTGTTTTCATATTGCTAAAATCTAACAGAGGGTTGACTTGGCTGTTTATCTGTCTACCTACCAATGTCTATATATCTTTCACCCAAGACCCTTGAGTGTTTTCCTTTTCCTTAGTTATTATGTGCTAATATAATTGTCATTTAGAGAGAAGTCCATGCGAGAAATCAATTCCATTTATCTCTCTTCATCTTTTTTTTTTCTTTCTTCTCTCTATTTATCAATATGCAATACACATTTCTTCTTGTTCCTAAATTCTACATCCAGGAATCTTAGAATCTGCTAAAGTTGTGCAATGAAATGAAACATAGATTATATTGTGCTGACAAGAAGAGTAACTAGACTGCTAATTATGTTTTCAATGTTCATTTTTAACTAGGTTCAAGTTTTGCATAGTGGGGCCAGTAAAATTCCATACCTGAGAACTATTAGCATTTTGCTGTACTTGAATGCCTGCAAATGAACAAATACATCTGACTTCAATAAACCATAAAACCAAAGTGAGGAGAGAACTCACGTAATCAGTCAAATTATAACAAGCTTCCTAGAAGTTCTCATGTAAACATGACCTACTTTTCATAACCTTAATAGTTTGATTATCCTAGAAGCTTAAGATTCTAAGAAATTAACAAGATAATATTTCTTGTCTAATAACCATTCTAAAGATGCAGTAATTTATACTCACAAAAATAATTGCCGCCAATGTAACCATTCAGCAGAAATAAGTTATCTTCCAAAAAGTTTGTAGACACAATAGAATGACAAAACTTTCAGAATAAATTAACTGTGGTGATAAACCAAAGGATCCCTGATAATTTTAAGCCAAATTGTTTATCACCCATTTTTGACTATTTCAACAAATATTATACTTCGCATTAAGAGGAAATTACTCACACTCCTCGGCACCATGATTTTGACTTTCATGAACATATTCATTGTGTTGTGTTTGCTGTGAGTCAAAATTGTTCGCAACTAGAGGGTTGTCCCATTCTCTCCTTCTTTCACCTGATCTTTGGGCATAATCAGCAACCTCAAAGTGCCCAAAATCATAATATGAATCAATGGAAGGGCCAGGAAATCCATATTTATATGGATTTGTGTACATCATTGACCAGTATGTGTTTCCCTACAATGTTAAGACAAACAGAAGTTGTGTTAGTCCCAACTATTTGCAATGGGCCATACGGATCTTATCCTACCATTGCATTCAATGCTATATCATTAGTAAATTCGAGCCTTTTAAATTTCTTTTAATTATGTTAATCATAGCTAAACTTCCTTAACAATCATGCATATTAGTGGTATTTCAATTTCTAGGAACAATGACGAACAAAACACAATTGAAACAAGTAAAACAGTAGTAGTACTATACTCAATCTAACCAAATCTTTTGATGTTCTCTTCATGAAGGACCAAAAAAGAGTGTCCACCTTGCTTGGAAATCAAGCAATCAAGGATAATGCATCAAAAGGTGCCAAAGGTCTTTATGGAAGTTTCTCTTTACAGAAAAATAAAAGTCAAAGGAATAGTAACTAGTGAATGAAAAAGCCTCAGCACGCTGGTCTGTAACATAAAATCAGTGAACTTCGTCGTTAGTCGGTCAAAAGGATGTCCATATTTCACCAAACATGAGCAAACTTCGATTAAAACATTGAAATGTTCAAGCTACCTGGTCGTGCAAAGTTTCTGAAAGGGCAGCATCAGCCTGAGCATATGTAAGGCCTTCAAACAAATCCATAAAGCTTTCAGTGACAGTGTAAGGAAATCCAGTATTTATATAGTTAATATCCATCTGTGTATTACTACTACTCATTTCTCTCACAGCAAATCCTAAATAGGAAGAAAAATCATTAATATTAGCCACATAGACATACAAACGAAAGAGATTCACAACACAGAATATGACAGAAATAATTACAAAAGAAAAGGTATGAATAAAAGCAACAGGAAAATGAAGAATACTTAAAGAACGGGACCAACGCAATCAAAATCAACTGCTCACTTACCACAATAAAAAAAAAACAACTAATTGTCAATTTCTAGAGCATTGAAAACTGCTTCATTCAAATCACATTCCTTGCAAGAGAAAAGAACGATAGTGTCCGGAAGCCGAGCACTCCCACCTCATTCGAACGCAATCGCACAGACCGATTCCTCAAAGTCTCAGCGAAAGCTGAAGCCGCGAACAATGCTGATAAAAAGAGGATGAATCGAGAGAGAATGAGAGGGTGGATCGAGCAGGTGAAGCGGGGACGGCAGTAGATTTAGAGGATGGCTTGTGGAAATGGGGAAGATTTGGTAGTTGCGTGTTCGTTCGCCCACTTCATCCGCTGCGTCCTCCTCGTCATCGCTACTTTGTCAGAGGCGCATTATGATATTTTTTTTTTCTCTTTTTACCGGTCCTTTTCCATAGTTTCCGGAAGTTTTAGTTCTGATCCTAAACTTTACCCATTTTTACAAATTGAGGCCTCATTTTCATATCATCACCTAGCATAATAAGGCAGTTAATAAAAAAAAACAAAATGATTTACAAAGTTTTATCATGAAAAAGCTAGTGAAAGGATGTTTTAGTTTTAGAAAAGGAAGAAATATTGATAAGATTACTACAATCGTACGTGACTTTTACAATTGTAATCGAACTCATCTTGAAATGAGTTGTGCTGTTGTGCCATTTAGGTTTGAATTGGATTAAACATGCGTGATTAAATGAAATCCAATGAATCATAACTAATATTTTTTAATACCTACAAATTGACATAGTTGATAATTACATAGACGGTTACTCTAATACATTTTGAGCTTAATTCTCAATAGATGTAAAATGCCTCGTTAGATGCTTAACCACCCTCATACAGAGGGTTGCTATGTTACGGCAAAATATCCCCATGATTTACTTTCATGTATCTAGCTGGAGTCAGCCATACTGGGTCATCTGAGGTGAACATTATCACCTTTTATTCTAATAGAATTAATTTTTTAATAACAAAAAGTATAGGACTAGTGTATAGAAATGGGCGATGAATGAGTGATGAATGAATGGCAAATGGGTGGGCGCTCCTCCTTGGTGATTTTCTTAACTTTATCCCTAATTTAACATATCATACATGTTTGTATCTCATGGTTTTGATGTGAACATCAACTAGGTTAAGTTTGGTCTTACAGATTTGATGTCTTGTGTTTAAGTATGTAGGGACTAGAATGCACAAGAAGTTGAATGGAAGAGCAAGAAGTATAGCACCGGAAGGGAGTCCACAGGCTATGTACATATGAGGGATAAGGAACTGCAGAAGAGTACATACATGTTGGTATCCCACAATTTTAATGTGAAAGTTAACTATATTAAGTCTAACTTTATGGATTTGATGTCTTGTGTCTAAGCGTGCAAGGACTTAGGACTACAAAAAGTCGAACGAAAGACGCAGCGAACGAGAAGGATGACATGGAAGAGAGTCGATAGGCTCGTGGCATCTGAGCGACGCTGAGCTACAGAAGAGTACACTGGTGAACGAGAAAGACGTGCATGGAGCTCCAATGAACGAGAAGTTGAGAGGAAGGTTGCTCGAAGAAGGACGAAAGTTGGGTTCGGGTGGGTCCTATTCTGGATGTTCGAAATCACCCAGAAGACTGCGAGAGCAGCTGGAAGGAGTGGGACCAATCAACACATGGTTAACTGATCCGGGGCACTCAGA
>JBBPFP010000067.1:1353885-1366309 GCA_037974795.1 Kaempferia galanga | reverse complement strand
TTTTTTTTTTTTTTTTTTTTTTTTTTTTTTTTTTTTGTGGAGTCGCTTTGGTTTGTTCGAAGAAGTTTCTGGGGAGAGTTCTCGTTGATGTAACGCATCGGAGGATGATAGTGAACAGATCGACTGGACTGTGTCTTGGCGTGGGACGAGATCGATACATGCCAGTAACGGAGTTCAAGAGAAAGACGCGGTTGACTGGAGTCAAAAGTCTTTTTTTTTTGTAGATCTAGTCCCGATTTGCCACTCTCACGGTTCAAGAAAGTGTTCTCTGACTGTGAAGTGACTCCAGCTAAAGTTTTTAGAGTGGAAGAGGACTGAGTCGCTGATGGGAGGAAGATCGAGTAGTTGCAGACTTACAATTTGTCTTTTCCCCTTCCGAACTACTTGTTATCCTGCTATCTGGTCGCTTTTGGATTTTGGTAATCCTCAATGTTGCTGTAGTGTGTTCCAGTAGCTTTTAACTTAGGGATCATGCTGAGGACGTTGTTAGGGTTGTGCTTTTGCAGCATGATTTCGGCGAACGCCTGAACTCAAGCGTTGGAGATGGTATAACTTTGTTCGTAGGACCCGATATCCCTATTTTTGTTGTCACTAGGGTTTGGTTTTGTTGAAAGTAACTGTTACGATGTGAAAGGAAACAATTTTTTGTTTTTTTGTTAATACAGGCCGTGATGTATGGGTCCATCTGCTCTGGAGCTCATGGTATTTGTTTTGCATATGTCTTTACATTAGACAGAATGCCAATCTACGCAATGATGTTAGCCATTTTCCTTGACTGTTTTGTTTTGCTTCTTATTCTTACCTACCTCATGTTTATGTTCCCTTTTAGGTACAGAGAAGGATCTGGAAAATGTGTTGGTGAAACAATGCATTATTTTTCTTCTTTTTAAGTTTAGCCACTACGGAGCAGATCTAGGATATCTTCTCTCTTGCCTAGAGGGTTAATAAATGCAGACTAACAAAGAGGTGGTTTCCTTGCTAATACCATTTCAAAGCAGTTGGGGAAAATAAGCTGTGTTATTATGCTTAAGAATATTAACTTATTTGAAATTTCTTATTGATAGATTCAGATTGGCCTTGCTGATCCACATTCTGACGAGCCTGTATCGGGTATACCAATCAAGAAAAGGCTATTTCATATGTCACAATCTTCATCTTCTGCATGCCAAGATACACCCACAGTGCCAAAAAATTTAAGTGAGCAACCGAGGAAGCTCTTACTAAAATCAGAATGTTCTGTTTCAGAGAATTCTGCTGGTGTGAAACTAGACAGTAATGTAAGTCCTGATGACTTGTTAGGGTCTTCCATCAGACTGCCTGGTTTACATGGATTTCCTTCCCAGGTTAATCAAATGATAGAGAAAGGCACCAATGGAAGTGGAGAACCAAGTATGCATGATGATCTGGATGGTGCTATAAGGGCATCATTAGGCTTTGGTATAGAGAAAGGGAAGAATTCATCAGCGGAATTTGAATTTGAGATGCTCAAAGGTAAAGAAGCTGTTGGGAAGATAATTGCTTCAAGTGATGTATCTTCATCTGAAGGAGTTGAAACGTCAGGTTTGTATCTATCATCGTGTCAGGATATGCAATGTAGCCTGAATTTGTCAAAGAAAGTGATAGATGAAACGTGTCCATTGGATCTCTCCGGGGCCAATAAGCTGGAACATCTTCATCGAACCAGTTACAACGATTTGGAATCACAATGTGCTTCTAATCTTTACTCAAGTAGAAAAAAGTGGGATTTGAATTTTCCAATGGAAGTGTGGGATTCCAATTTGCGTAATTTAGTTCCTAATCATGAGATGAGCAATGAGTTAAAGCTGAAGGACTTGCATCAACCAAACGATGACAGAATTCCCATCCAAAATGCTCAAGTGACCCCAAACAATTATGGATTAGGATTATCAATGGTTGAGTCGCATCAACACAACATGAGGTTTACCAATTTGGAAATGACTGCAGATGGAGCTACAGACTATGCAGATGGTTTAGATTTGCAACTTCGGCTACCTAGCAGACCAAAGTTGTCTGACACTTTAGGAGTAGCTCCTCTTGATCTAAGTTTGTCCTTGACAGGTAATCTGTCAGATGCTTCTTTTACAACCGTGAAGCCTGAACCATGTGTGAACCATAATCAGAAAGACACTAAAAGACATCAATTTAGTAGTTTAAACTCAGGTGTTATTGCACAAGTGAAATCCGAACCATGTGATGGAAGTTTCCATGTAACTTCTCAGATGGAGGACCCATCACTAGATAAAGAGGTCAAACCAGAACTGCCTGAAGAATTTCAGGTGAAGTCTCCAAATTTGGTCTTAGGTAATCACCCGTTAGCCTCTTTGACACAACTACCAACAGCTTTGGATTCTAATTCTGTGTGTCATGCAAATATTCTTTATGAACCTAATCCAACTTTGCTTAGTGTTGCAAACACAAGCTTGGATGAAAGAACATGTCAAGACTTAAATCCTTCTACAATATCAGATTCTATGATATTTTCTGAAGTAGATGATAGTAACCAAGATGCAAAAGGAAGTTCTAGCAAACCATTGGTTAATGTTGAGTCCATCCTTTCTGATGTGAAAGGATGTACTGCAGAAGATAGAGTAATTTGTGCACTTGTTGGCAAGGATTCTTCCCGTCGTAATGAGTTTGTGGAATCTGATACTAAAGAACCCAGTGCCTGTGATGGATTATCATCTGAAGGAAGAGCTGAAATGAACTTGTCAGGCGAAGAATGCACTGTGTCAAAATTCTTGGCCAATAGCAATCTTGATTCTGATCGTAAAAAAAATACTATATTCACTGGTGGGAATCAGGAAGGCATGGACTTATCTGCTAACATACAGATAGATGCAGAACAGCATGGTGCTCCTGAATGTCCAAAGGGTACAGGAAATAAGGCTACCAGTCATGGAGTTGGTGATTGTGAAGATAGTGAGCGACAATGTGCAAACGAGATCCAATGTCAGTATAAAGATAAACTGGATGGTAGAGTTGCTACCGATTCCATCAGTTCAGAAGGTTTTCCTTTCATGACAGATGTGCATGTGGATACGAAAGGCAAGGAAATACAAACTGAAGGGGTAAGTGGTCATAGTGCTGTGATGTGCCATGATAAAAGGGAGACAACCACTGACTTAAAGACATACTCGCCTAAATTGCCAGTTATAAGGGAGCTGACTGCTTCTTCCAGTAACAAGCCTGTTAAACCTTGTCTGGGAACTAGAGAGAAACACCTTGGAAAGGACAATGTGTCTCAAGGGAGGTCAAGCTCAGTCGAGGCATCTCCTGCAATTGCAAAAAACAAGAATGAATATGTAAAAAACAAAAATGAATATGTAGGCGGAGGGCAGATCAGCACAAAAGCTATTAGTGTCGCAATGAAGCATCCAGAACTACGAGAGGGGGAATCCAATGTCAATAGTCCATCAACTAAGCATGTTTATAACCCATTCAAACATAGTCACGTTAAGCACGACGACAGCAGGTACAAGTATAGAGAGGGAAACCAGGTAACTTCACCTTCAACTAAGTCATTTGGTTACAGGAATGCTACTTCTGCTAGGTCATTTCCTGATGGTACGGAGAAAGAAAGGTTGATTGATGATAACGAGAAGCATGCCAATTTTTATTCTCAAGGGAGAAGGTGAGAATACTCTTACACTTTTGTAATTGCCACTGTTATTTCTGTTAGTACCTACCTTTACTGTGGCATTAATGGTTTTTATTCTTATATATTTTAGGCTTACAAAATTCGAAACTAACAATCATGATCAGACAATTGGCCAACGGGAATCTGATTACATGAACAATCGAAGGAACTATAATCATCATTTTACTCGGGATCCTGACATCCAGTATGGACCAGGACGTAGTAATCCCAGAAAATCACGATATATGAGGCATAATGAAGACACAGTTCCATGTACGGTTCCTCCAAATGGTAGCACTTATAGATCATTGAGAAGGGTGACGGACTACCCACAGGATCGTCGTTCTCCATCTTGGAGGCAGTCCCAAGGGCCTCGAGAGGGACCGAGTGGTAGACGCCAAATAAGAGACACTGACACCAACAGGATTGTTGGGAGAGAAATTCCTGATTATGTGATTTGCGAGGATAAAATGACAAGTTTTCCTGGTGAAATAGCAGATAATTTGCTACATTCACACTCAAATTTGCATTATGAAAGAACTGAGAATGACTTTCTGTTGAGGGGCAGTAGCGTTTCTCCAATCAGGAGATCTCCTGTGCGTTTGTATCGATCATGCTCACCCATTCAATGGTTTTCACCTGGAAGGGCACCTGAAATGTACATTGATGATGATGCAGATTTAACAACAGACGGACCTTCACTTGATAGAGTTGAGATGGTTAGGAATCATCCAGAAGATGAGATAACGAGCAGGCATGCGTTACTTCGATGCGCTCAGTTTCAACCTGACACGAGAGATATGCATTTGGCTAGAGAACTTGATTTAGCTAGGGCTGGTAGAGCTTTGAGGAATAGAAGATATGAGATGAGACTAGCTGAAAATGCCGAGTATGATACAGACTATATTGAACCTTCATACTCTGTGGACAAATTTGCTGATGGCAGGGACTATGATGACAGGCATGGACTTGTACAAACACGCCATATTGCTAGTGGTGCTGATCCCAGCCGTGCTTTTCCTGATGATGCTCATTGTCGGAGATCAAGAGAATATAATAATAGGCAGGGATTCGTACAACAAGTACGATCGCGTCACTTGCCTAGCACTGAGGATGATAATCTTGCTCCTGCTGGTGATGTATATCCTAGATCAACAGAGTGTTTCCCTGACAGTGAAATGAATCATGTCGTGGGCAGCTCCCGGAACTTCCGCGATCATGTAAGGAATCGACTCGGACCTGCAGGTGCTAACAGATTAAAGAACAAGTTAGAAGAGGAAGAAGATTACAGATACCACCGTAAACAGCGATGGTGTGATGGTGCTTCCGATAATGCGAGGTTGAAAAGGAGAAAGAGCTAGTACAGTTTGCTTAGGATGCTTCACTAGCAACCAATTATGGTCTTATGGCTTATTCTGTCTGTTCATCCAGAAGGATCGTAATCAGAGATACCAGCAATAATTACAGAATGACAATTGACTCGGTGCTTGTCTTCCACTGTGATTGCCGTGCTGTAACATATTGTAGCTGCAATAAATTGTACTTCAGAAATGCCCAAGTGCACTCTAGAGATCTGCCTCATTATTGAACAACAATTACGCTTTGCTTTAAGCCTTGCACGTCTTACGGATTAAGCGTACCCTTTGAGACTGCAACATCATCTCTCTGC
Source organism: Kaempferia galanga (assembly GCA_037974795.1). NCBI lineage: Eukaryota > Viridiplantae > Streptophyta > Magnoliopsida > Zingiberales > Zingiberaceae > Kaempferia > Kaempferia galanga. Next base: position 1,360,982 of record JBBPFP010000067.1, on the reverse strand, counting down.
TAACGTTCCTATGCCTAAAGAAAAGGGTGACCAACTTAACTATAAAATACGCGAGGAATCGTTGCTGGTCGTTGGCATCTGCTACTTCAATTTGATTTAATATTAAGAAGGATTTTCCATTGATTTCGCATAGGAACCATCCCACTTCTTTCTTCTGAGGCTAATATGTTGCTCGTATTGTTTCAAAAAAAAAAAAAGATGGAAAAAGATCGGCATTACTTGTATTTGCCAACTTTATTATAGCCTTCTTGTCAGAATTTTGATGTCCTCGGATAGTTCATGCTTGCTGCCCGAGAGCCTGTGTTAGAAATGACAGACAGATCTCTTCCAGTTAATCGGGCATTTGATGAAGGTAAGCTCAACAGCAATGCTGGTAGTGTTTTACCACTCTTATGCTGTGTTAGTCTCAAACTTTTGATTGCAAGGCAGGTATATATAATTTCCGGCTTATATGATGATTGAAGCTCCATCAGTCATTTGGAGGAAAAAAATGAATACTATATGTAATGAGACGACAATCCATGAGAATTGGAATAGAATAAACTCAGAAAGTTGATAAAAAAAAAAAGTAATGTCGTGATGCAATTAGCTATATAAAACATGGATTAGAGTGTTAATCCATAATAAAAGATATAGGGCAATTATAGGTAATACATATGTCTGGAGTTATCAGAGAAATAAATGGAAATAACTAGTATTTAACATTAGTAAAGTGTAAAAATAAGAGAGTAAATTAAGATAAAAATATATATGTTTGAAGTTGGACGAATGTTTAATAATTTGGTTTAATAATTTGATAAACTGATTACGGTAAAGATAAATGTGCAGGACGAACATTTAAGAATTAGATAAGTTACATAATAAAAATTAATAACTATGGCCCTTAAATTTATTATTACCAAAATATGTGGAGTTCGGTTCCGATTAAGAAATCGAAGTCGGGATTAAAGATCGGATAGGTGCGAAGTGAATGAGGCTTGCAAAGAAGACAATTGGTGTTGGTCGAGGTTGGAAACTGAACATCAAGAAGCCCTGGTGGGTTTGCTAGTGGGGTTATGTTTAGGGCGGCAAATAAGTTAAGCTGAGTTAAGTTTTATAGTGTTTAAGTTTATTTGATAAGGTAGGTATGTTAAACTGAGCCTAAAATAAAACAAATTGTTGCCATGATTATTTAAGTTTTGTTTAGTTCTTTTTTATGAGCTTTAGCTTGGATTGAGCTCAGTTCATTTAAATGTTATCGAGCTCTCAATTCAAGTTTATTTGATTATTTAAAATTTTTATATATTAAACTTATTTGATCAATTATTGAGTTTGATAATACAAACTTAATTATTTATTTTAAAATATTTTTTGTTTATTTAACATATTAATAAGAGTTTTATTGATGTTCATCAATATGCTCATGAATGTTATTCACGAATATTAACGAGCTGAACACATTATTTAAACTTGGTTAATTTGTTTAGTTTAACAAGTTGTTCAAATTTATTTATTTAATTGATTTATGTATATTGAATAAACATAAATTTTACTAAGTCGAATACTAAATTTATTTATGAATGTTTAATTCATTTACCGTCCTAATTATGATGCCTCCATTCTCTATTCTCTGGATTGAATAATTATCAAATTAAAAGTCTAACGTAGGAAATGATGAATGAAAAAGAAAAACTATTGTGCATAATTAAATTCTCAGATAAAGCTCTATTAAACCATACTAAGTAATGTATCTATGATTCAACATTAACACATTACGTTCAACTTATCTCCCCACCAACTGTAAGAAAACCTTGATCATCAAGGTATATTATATCATAAAAGACTCTTAGGCAACGGGCATATGTAGTTTGGTTAGAACCATTAAGGGATAAGTCATGTCCTACCTAACTCGATAAGTTTGGTTAGAACCATTAAGGAATAAGTCATGTCCTAGCTAACTTGATAAATTCAGATTAGCTCGAACCATCTTTAAGTTTCTGGGATGAGTTAATCATCTTTTGCTTATGTCGAAATTTGTTTTGACATAGCAGAAACATATAAGAGATTATATATATAAAATGTGTTGAATTCTCGATATATCGCAAGAGATGTTGTTGTCAACTTTGGAAACTACGAACAACTCGTAGTCAGGATAATAGTCATGAGTATCAAACTATTGCCACTATTTCACGACGTCTCAACCCTCGACCCAGTGATCCATGACTGTGAACGAACTACCTCTCTGCAAGTGATCAACAGCAACCTCACGATCCAACAACCTCTCTTCCACACTTCTCCACTCCACTCTTAATATCACAAGGCCCTTTATATACTAATACATGTTATGGGAAAAATGGGAAGAGGAGGTTATAGATAATGCGTCATGATCTCATTATCCTCCTTGGCATATCACCCCACTCGGCTTTCATACAGGGTTGAACGTTATGCAATTAGCGAGTTCACCTGTAAACAAAAACTTCTTTAGACACCTGTTAGGATGCTTAGTAGTTACTATCAATACCAAAACATAAAAGCTCGTTGTACCATAGATCCAAGACTAATTACATCAATCGAGCTACTTTCCTCAGTGAAAGTAATCCTCAAATATCGCTCGACTTTATATCACTATTATGTTCATCCCTATATAGATGATCATAAAAGATCGGTCGATGATTGTAAAATAATGATACAATGTGATCAATTGGTCTTCTTTTACCCAAACTTGAATCTATTAGTCTCAACCTAGCTGCTTTCTTAGACCTATCCCTTAGACCTCAATTTATCTTCTGGGCAATCGGTAAATAGACTAAAATAGCAAACACTGAATTGGGATATCAAGAAATAGCTGAAAGTAATAAGGACACATGAAATCCCACCACAAAGATGTTAAGTCTCACACAGCAGGGCTCAAGGATATCATATTTTTTATCTCAAGTAATTTAGCTCTCACTATTCCTAGTCGACTTATCACACGTGGTATGAAACATGTGCCACAGTGTTATTCCCTCATCTCTTAAAGGGCATATGTCAAATTTCTCTAACACTGTGCAGGTATGAGACTTAGTCTACACATAAGAATCTACCCAGAGATATTTGAGAGAGTACCTTAAAGAAAATATCACAAATGGCAGGTGATATCTAAGATCTCATAAACTGGCATCTTACAGGCAACATGGATATGGGTATGTCTATGTTGGTTATGTCATATATGATCTTATCCTGAACACGTAACAGGGTGACTTAAGTTCTAGTAGGGCTACTCTCATATACTTTTACATCTAAAAATTATCTCATCTCCACTCTCAGAGGTTGTCACTCATGTGAGAGAGTCAACCCTGCCTGCCTGACATATCTATTTCACAAAATATACATATGATAATCAAGGTAAGTGTAATTAAATAAGATGTAAATATGACCAAATAATGCCCGAGTATCATATATATAGTTAATTAATAAGCATCAATGTTGTCAATAAAGTACAAACTGAGAAATTTCATAAAATACCCAAACCCAATGACTCTCTATATCCTATAAAGGGATCTCGAGAGATGGGTTTGGTGAAGGGGTCAGCTACCATGTTGTGTGTCAAAATGTACTTAACGGTCACTTCACCCTTCTTGATAATGTCTCTCACAAAATGATATCTGGTGTCTATATATTTGGTTCTACTATGAAACTTAGGATCTCAAGTGTAATTGATAGTGGCCTGATTATCACAATAATCATTACTAGCCTCCCACTACCTATTACAATCCCTAAGTCATCTAATAATCTTTGGAGCAAAACACTTTCTTAAACTGCTACTAAACAACCCACGAACTCAGGCTACATTATAGATAAAGCAACACAAGCTTGTTTCTTATTTCTCCATGACATGGCCCCATCATTAAAAAAGAAGCTAAAACCTAATGTTGATTTACGCTTATCCCAATGACCTCTCCAATTAGTATCTGAGTAACCCACAAGGCAAAAATTGCCTCCTTCGTAACACAAGGATAAGTTTGCATTTCATTTAATATATCGAAAACTCATTTTCACTGATTTCCAGTGCCCCTTTCCAGGATTAGCATAATATCTACTTACTAGACTTACTGCATAATATATGTCTGGTCGAGTACACATCATTGAATACATAAGACTTCCAACTGCACTGGACTAAGGTACTTTATTCATTTCTCTTACTTCTTCCTAAGTTTTAGGATGCATTTCCATACATAGGCCTTCTTTTTTAATGATTGGAGTATCTATGGGATTACATCCACTCATCCCAAAGTGCTCGAGAATTTTCTTAATATAGGTCTCTTTTGACAGAGCTGACATCCTTCTCGAGTGATCCCTCCAGATTTATACTCCTAGAATAAACTCAGCTTCACCCAAGTCTTTCATATCGAAGTAGGCTGACAACCATATTTTAATCGTTATTATATATTCAATGTTGTTCCCAGCTAGCAAGATGTCATATACATACAATGATAGAATCACAAAAGAGTTATCAGACCATATTAGATAGACACAATGATCCTCCTCGACCATCGTAAAATCATAAGATAGCACCTCCTTGTGAAATCTTAGGTATGATTGCCTAGATGAATTTTTTAGGCCATATAATGGCTTTCAAAGTTGACAATCCTTATCTTCTTGACCTACTAGAACAAACCCAAGGAGTTATTCCATGTAGATCTCCTCATCCAAATTCCTATTAAGGAAAGCGGTCTTAACATCCATCTGGTGTAATTCTAGATACAAATAAGCGACTATCGCTAAAAGTAAATGAATCGATGTAAATTTGACTACTGGGGAGAAGATCTCCTCATAGTCAATTTCCTTTATTTATGTGTAACCCTTGGCTACTAAATGGGCTTTATACTTTTCGATCAATCCATCGGCCTTCCTTTTGATACCCACTTGTTCCCAATGGTCTTTCTATCCTCAAGTGAGTCAACTAGTCCCAGACTTTATTGATTTCCATTGATTCCATTTCTTCCTACATGATCTTTAAACCTTGGTCCTTTACTGAACCTTCAAGATCCTCTCTAAATGTCCATGTTTCTTCATTGTCCTCTAGAGTTACAATGAGAATCTCATTGTCAATCAGGAAATGATGACAGTGTACCTTTTCTCGATAACTCCTACGAGGAGAGAGAGCCACTACACTTTCAAATGGACCACTCCCACTAGGACCAAGATCCTAAATAGGATTTCCCCGTCGTTGGGTCGAGAGAGAGCTACCAACCTCATCCATCTCGTAGAAGGTGAAATTTTGATCAGTTTCACCTCTCTTAGGGAAATCATTCTCTAGAAACTTGACATCACAAGACTCAATCGCAATGATAATCCAGTCTGTATATTCTCCTAGGAACACATGTCCCTTGGAGTTGTCAGAGTACCTAATGAAGATACACTTCTTTCCTCGCCGGCGTAACTTGTCATATTTGTGCCACGAATCATAAACATACACAGCGTAACCCCATGGTTTTAATTTGCTAAGGTCAGGTTGCCTTCCTGTCCAAAGTTCGTATGAGGTGCTGACTACAAGCTATGTTGGAATATGGTTGAGGACGTAGGTTGCAGTCAATAATGCATGCCTCAATGGAAGATGGATAAATTGGCCTGTGCCATCATAGACCTTATCATCTCTAACAGTGTCCTATTCGTTTTCTCGACGACTCTGTTTTGCTGTGGAGTAGTAGGAATAGTTAACTGTCTTGTAATACCTCTCTTGAAACATAGTTATATAAACTGTTCCGATAAATACTCACGCCCCAGATCAATTTTGAGTGTCCATCTCAGATCTTTTAGTCGAGGAGCACATTGTCGAGCTTGATAGTGAAGAACCATTCCTCGTAGAACTGTTCCTCGTCAATGAGATCGGCAACGACACCATCGGTTCCAATGGTCTCCCGCTTAGGGAGATTACATTGAACCTGGCTTTGATACCAATGTCGAAATTTGTTCTGACATAGCAGAGGCATATAACATATACGAAATGAGTTGAGTTCTCAATTTACCTCAATCGACGTTGTCGAAAATTTCAAAAACTATAAACAACTCTTAATCGGAATAATAGTCACAAGTATCGAACTATTACCACTGCTTCACAACGTCTCAACCCTCAACCTGGTGAACTTCGACTGCGAACGATCTACTCCTCCGTAAGAGTTAGACATCCTCATAATCAACAGCAACCTCTCGTATACAATTATTTTCACACACCTCTCTTAATCCCAAAAGTCTCTTTTCAAAGGAAAATCCGTTACCTCAATGACCCCCCTAGTGCCCCAAAGTCCCTTTATATGTTCATGCATATTATGGAGATAATGGGGAAGAGGAGTTATAGATAATGGGCCACTATCCCATTATCTATCTTTGCATGAGAACATGCCCCATGCGGGCAAAACTAACAATTTAGATTTCTATATTTATTTTCTGCTATAGAACTTGATAATACTAGATCCTTCGTATGTCTTGTTTTCTTTTATTGAGTTCATCTTGTTTAGAATTCATGTGGTTAGGAAACATGATTCCCAATAAGTGGTTTTAGAACCATAACTATTCTATCGTATTCTATAGCGATAAAGTTAGGATTTTCGTCAATGTCATTGTTTTTATGCTAGATTAGATTTTCCTAGCTTAAACAATTTTTTGTTGGTCGAAAATCAAGAAAAGAAAAACCTAGGGTAGGCTAGTTTTCAAGTTTTTCACATTTTTCGCAAAGAACACAAAGAATAGTAGTAACCACCATCATTTTTTCAAAGAAAGCCATTGTTTAGATATGTTAGGGTATTGGGCATGCCATGGTTATGTGGGAGTGTTATTGAACTCCACGACCGCGTTGAAAAACATGACTGAGCCATGTTAAAAAATATGACCGGGTCGTGTGGCCCACTGTGGACAAAAATATGACCGAACACGATCGTGTTGGTCAACATGGCAAGACTGTGTTGCATTCTATTTTGGTAAATTTTGGTTGGATTGGACACAGCTGTGTTGGCCAGCACGACCGTGCTATGGCGTGTTGGTGAGTGCTACGACCATGTTTCATAGCACGGTTAGACTGTGCGGGTCCAATCAAACTTGAGTGTTGATCACGGTCGTTTTATGTCCTGGAAACTTATTTT
>JBBPFP010000067.1:1288521-1302287 GCA_037974795.1 Kaempferia galanga | reverse complement strand
GGACTCCTTATCGTCTCAAAAATCCACAGGATCTAAAACAGTTGCAATTAGAGGTCTCTAGGTCGATATGTGCGTTTTGACTCAAACTTATTGATGGATCTAGACAGGTTTGATTGAATCTATTTAAGGTTCTGTGGATTTCTGAGATTGCAAGAAGTCCAATAGTACTCCCCATTACTTATTTTGGCTTCTTTGAAGGTATTAAAATATTATCGAAAGAATCAGTTAAACTCTAAACTTTAAGTCTTATATGAAATCATATTAGACTCACGTTATACATGCATGTATCCAAAAGAGAGGGGAAAGAGAAGAAGGAGAGGAGAGGAAAGAGAAGAAAGGTTGCATGCATATGAAAGAAGAAAGAAAAGAGGATGAGCACGAGAGGGGAAAGAAAAGAAAAATTACTTGCATACGAGAGAGGAAATAAAAAAGAGAGAACACATTATGTTATAAATATAAATATCAAAATATAAAGTGCCTTTTAATCAATTTATTAAAAAAATTATCTTAAAATCCTATAAAACAGGGTATATTTTTTAAAATTTTAAATGTGCTTGGTGACGTAAGTAGTTTGTATATGCATATGTACAAAAGGAGGGATATTTTCGATAAATACGTGTGATTCAACAAATTATGGGGATTTTTCTACTAAATATTGACCTTGCTCTTGTGAGGCCTTTTATGTAGTCCCACTCCCCTAATACGTGTGATTCAATAAATTATGGGGATTTTTTCTACTAAATATGTTGACCTTGCTCTTGTGAGGCCTTTTATGTAGTCCCACGCCCCTGGAGCTATGGTATAGCAGTAAGATTGTTCAGTTATCTTTTAGATATTTATGATTTGATTCTCGGTCACGGCGTATTTATAGGGATTTTTCTTCCGATAGAAATTTACAACTAAAAAAATACTAATCTTTTAAAACTCCCGTTTCATATATGAGATAAATGTAAATCGTGGCTTACATGTACCTTTCTCTTTCTCTTATGGATAGAAATTTAGAAAATAATTTTTTGATAGAAAAATAATGGGTATAAATTTAAAAAAAACACTTTTTTATTTTTATAATTATAAAAGAAAAATTAAAAAAAACAAAAGCAACGATTAATTAAAACTGCTTAAATATTAATACAACTATTCTAATTTAATTTTAAATAGACAAACATTATTATAATAAATTTAATTAAAACTGCTTAAATAGGAACAATTTTGACCAAGTATTTATCAAAATTATTTGTAGCATCCGATGGCACGAGAAATATGTTTACTCAAAGAAGAAGGAGGCCTGGGCCCGAAGGACCTCGAAAGATGGATATTGCTCCATTGCTTACCAACTGCTATCGAGCATTCATTGCAAAAAGAATTTATTGCGTCTTGGCGGATACAAAAGAAGAAGAAAACAAAAAAGGTGATTGCGATTATTACAACAAGATATGAGAATATATCAAGTTGTGGAAGGGGATTTTAAGACGAAAGACAACTCTCAAGAGTGCCTGCAAATGGATGTATATAGTGACAAATTAATATCAATAGTGAATTTGAATATCTGATCCAACAGCCTTGCGCAGTTGGATGAAATTGAGTTTAGATTTTCTTGACCGAAGGACAGAAATTCTCAAATCGCCGCCGCTTTCTTCTCCGCGTTCCACTCCGTTCAAAGACTTTTTTCATCGAGTTCATTGCGCCTCCAACTTTCTGCCCTGATTAACTAACTAATTTAAAGTCAAGCGTAAGCTTTTTTCACTGCACTAAACCTGCAAGAACTCAACGAGCTTTTCTTCTGCCGCGCAACTGCATGCATTCAGTTACCATAAATCTCGGCAGAGTTTGCTTCGCTTTTCACCTAAAACCTCACATGGTTTGATCTTATAAATACCGATCGTACCACCTGAGACATGATCAAAACCAGATCCATGGCCTTAGTTTCCGTAGCTGAACTCAACGCGATGAGCTCCGCCATTGCCATTCTCCTCCTCCTCCTCCTCCTCTGTTCTCCCGCTGACGCCGCGTTCAGCATCGCCGACTACGGCGCCAAGTCCGATGGCCGAACGGACTCCTCCAAGGCTTTGCTCAGCGCGTGGCAGGCCGCCTGCGGCTCTACCGGCTTGGCCACTGTCCACGTGCCGTCGGGTTCATTCTTGGTCCGGCGAGCCGAATTCAGCGGCCCTTGCAAGAGCAACAAGATCATGTTCCAGATAGACGGCGCCCTCGTCGCACCGTCTGACTACGGCGCCGCCGGCGAGTGGCTCTTGTTCGACCACGTGGAGGGCGTGACGGTCTACGGCGGCACCATCGACGGCCGCGGCTCGGCCCTGTGGGCGTGCAAGGCCGCCGGACACGGCTGCCCCGCCGGCGCCTACGTAATCTCAAAGATCCAATTTTTTTTTTGTAATTCCTTGACTTGTGTGATTGATTGAAATGGCGGCGAAGTCGCTGGTGTTTAGGAACTCGAGGGGCATCACGATCAGCGGCGTGACTTCGGTGAACAGCGAGCTGTACCACATGGTGATCGACAACTGCGACGGCGTAACGATCCGGGGCGTGAGGATAACGGCGCCGGGAGACAGCCCCAACACCGACGGCATCCACGTGCAGATGTCGAGCCACGTGACCATCACCGGCGCCGGCATCCGAACCGGCGACGACTGCATCTCCATCGGGCCCGGCAGCACCAACCTCTGGATCGAACAGGTCAACTGCGGCCCCGGCCACGGCATAAGGCAAGCAAAATCCAATCCAATCCAATCCAATCAATTAAGAAACATATCATTAAATGCTAACGATGGATTGATTGGTGTCCATATATAGTATCGGGAGTTTGGGGAAGGGGTACGATGAGGCCGGAGTGGAGAACGTGACGGTGAAGACGGCGGTGTTCACCGGAACAGAGAACGGGCTGAGGATAAAGACGTGGGGGCGGCCGAGCGAGGGGTTCGTGAAGGGGGTGGTGTTCGAGCACGCGGTGATGCAGAATGTGCAGAACCCGATCATCATCGACCAGAACTACTGCCCCGGCAACAGAGGATGCCCCGGCAAGGTAAATCAATTAACTGGTTCATCAATTCTTCTTCTTTTTTCTTTTCTCAAAATGTATGGATCGGATATATATGATGCAGAGTTCGGGGGTGAAGATCAGCGAGGTGACGTACAGCGACATCCATGGGTCGTCGGCGACGCAAGTGGCGGTGAAGCTGCTGTGCAGCCCGAGCAACCCGTGCACCGGAATCGGGTTGCAGGACATCAAGCTCACGTATGGGAATATGCCGGCGGAGTCTTCGTGCGAGCACGCCGACGGATCGGCTTCCGGCTACGTGGTGCCACCTAGTTGCCTTTGAGAATTAAACGGCTATGGTTGGAGGAGATGGTCGATAGATGTATGGTTTCAAACTTTTTCATGTATGATTCAGTGATTTCTATGGCATCGATCGTCTTCCCAGCTCTACCTCGTGCTTTAACTCCGGCGATCTTCTCCCTTCCCTCGTCGAGACACATCCGGACACAACTGGAAGGAGTCCCAAGATCTCCCGGTTCTTACGAATTGAACTATGCAATCTAATTTTGTTAAGGCTCAGCGCTAGTTGAATTGAATTGCTCTGTTGACCTACGTATGTTGGGTTGATGAATCGTTCATTAAAAATATTTTCTGATTTATTTTGATGGGTGATAAATTTTTTTTTATGATAACGGATCGGCCTACTCAGGATTAATCAACGTTGACTAAAGAAAAAAAACCAAGAGAATAGTTGAACTGAACTTACGTAGGAATATGGCAATGAGAAGCTTCATCGGTGCTTACCATAAAAGTGAAGCTTCCTCGGTTGAACTATTTTTGCAATCGATTTGTAATTGCTAGATTAATGCTTGCAATGTATTTATTACTTTTTTTAGTCGATGTTTCGAGGATGTGAGGATGATCGTCATCTGATCGTTTAAAAGTTTTTCACTGATTATTAAGGTAAATTAGGAAAATTAGGAAGCACTTGCAACGAATAATCCATCAACCCAACGTTCTTAAGTCAATAGTCCCTTAAATTAATTTGCCTAAACTAGAACTCAATCCTTAGATGTATGAGAAATTAAAAAAGTGCCTTGCCACTCGCCATTGCCCCGGGGCAAATATGGTGTTACTGAGATTTGAATCCTAGTTTTTTGAATGAAAATCACACTACAAAAAAAATTCTGTTGTAGTGACGGAATTATATTTCTGTCGCTAATTAACAAGGATATTATAGTTCTGCCTTTAATATTACGTCAGAAGTATAATTCCACCACTAATTAGAGACGAAAATATAATTTTGTAAGTACAACTGCCGTAATAATAAAAAAAAACATAGTATTGGTGAGATTTGTAGTGATGGAAATATAATATCCATCACTATTTTTGTCTCTATTTTGGAGATCAAAATTAGGGTTGAACCCAATCTCGCATTATTCGTTAATCTCGCATTCCCCAATCTCTAAGCAAGATCTCCGATCCCTGACATTCTCCCCTCTCCGATCTTCGGCGTCGTCTTATCCGATCCACCAGCATTTTCGATATCTCACGCCCTCTCCTCCTTGATCTCAATAACTGTGTTTTGTGTTTTAAATTTGAATCGAATCTGATCTATTGTCATATATTCTCTTACTGTCCATTGTGTTTTAAATTTATTTGATAGACTAGACGAAAGGAAGTAATATATTTTTTTGAAGAAATATTAAAACTTTTTCAACTTATTACAAGTCCAAACGAATTAAAAACATTTAATTCATATTGTAAATTTATTAAATTCGAACTGAACTCGAATATATTAAATAGATTTTTGAGTTAAATTTGAACCCGCTAAAAGAACCGACTGCCTAAGCTTAATTCCAAAGGAACGTGCGGCATCGGGCGATGATCCTTCGATCTCGACCGTCACTATCGCTTCGAATCGCATCCCAGCCGTGGATCCGCCAACTTCCTCTGTGGGCCGATCATATTTAAATGGGCCGTTTGCCAATTAGATCTGATTGGCTTTCAGTGGGTTTGGATTCTATCAAACCTCAATTGGGGAAGAAAAAGGAAGCGAATCACTCGACCTCACCTCGCAGTCTTCCGTTCGCTTCCTCCTACAATCGGCGACGTCAAGCAGAGGACCGGAGTTCCGGCAACTCAACGTGTCGACAAGGTACCGACTCTTCGAAGATTCGGCCTCTTTCTTTTCCTTCTCGCGTTATTCCTCTTTTTTGTGGTTCCAGGAGGATTTTTGGGTGTTCTATTTGATGATTGCTTCGGGTCGATTGAGATGAGCAGCTCTGAGCTGGTTTTCCTCTGATTTGTCTCAATTTCTTCGGGGTTTTCTTTGCTTCCTTGATTTTTACGATCCTCCATAAGCAGTATGTGCTTCAGTGGCTAGACCTCCCGAGCAGATCCTTTACCATCCCTTTGTTAGGTTATCGCACCGGTTGCTGTGAGGACTCGTTGAACGCCCAAGACATCACCTAACTCAGGCAGCAAGCAGCACGTGGTGCTACCATTTCGAGCGTTATGTGTTGAACATACCGTCTTCAAGAGATTATCTGCAATAAGGTATAGTGCCAAGTTATATCCATCTCCCTCTTTGAATTGTTATTGTTCCCCTCTGCTTTCAGTTTTGAGCAGGATTTACATGTAGTGCGCAGATAGTGGTGGCTACAAGGAAACTTGTCTCAGTGTTAACCTTTGTTCAATTGAGATTGGATTCTCTACCCTTACTATTAGTGTGTGGGGTGAAGAGATGCATCGTAAAATTTTAAAACCATTTATCTTTGCTCTTGCAAAAGCAAGGCCCAATAATGCTGGGTAAGATTGCGTACGGTAAAGTTGTTGTTATGGTCACTTGTTCGAATCGTGGAAATACCCTATTGCAATTCAGGGTAAAGGCTGTGTACAATAGATCCAATGTGGTCCGGCCCTTCTTTGGGATACCACATTGACAGAAGTTTATACTGGGCTGCCCTTTAAAAGCAAAGCTAGTAATTGGCGAGCAATTAAATATTAGAAATATAAGAAACAAAAATAGAGGAAGCAATAGTCAATGCTAACATAGAAATTTAATGTGGTTCGGAACCTAGATTCTTACTTCACAGACTATGATTCTTTAAGGTTACTCACCCATCAAAATCCCCCACATGAAAATATTGTTTACTTCTTGGAGGTGTAGAAATCTTGTACAATATTTTCTTTTCTCTTTTACAGATAGTTAGAAAAAAATAAGCACACGAGAATAAAATATGAAAATGAATCTTTTAGAAGAATCTCCCGGTCAAGGTCGTTGGAAGCACTTCAAATCAAAGAGTAGAACGCACAATGTAAGTTGTGAATATGTTGATGTTCTAAGTCACTTCGCTCCTCTATTTATAGTCATGTCTGTGAAAATGTAGTTGATTTAGTCTTTCGTATCAATCAACTAAAATGTCGATCTCGGAATGTGATTGCCTATTATCCAGTCAATTCAAAGTATATTTAGTTAACCTAATCCATACAAGTTGATTCAACTAGATAAATCTTCAATCTTTTCTTTATTTTACTCAATTGTCCTTTAGTTGACTCACCAGGATAACTTCGTGACTTTTCTCTAATGACTGTGTCCCGGATAATTTTGTGACCTTACCCTTCATGTATAGTGAATGGGAGCCTTGACGCAATGGTAAAGTTACTTCCGTGTGACCTAGATGACACACGTTTAAGTCTCGGAAATAGCCTCTTGCAATGCAGGGTAAAACTGCTTACAATAGACCCTTCCGTGGGACCCTGTATTAGCAGGAGCTCTGTGCACCGAGCTGGGCTGCCCTTTATGGTTCATGCATTGTGTTTTGACCGATTTTTGCGTACTTTTAGTGATGCACAGACTTGGGATTTTATAATGGTAATACATTGCATTCACCTTATCCATTTTATTCTCATCTATCCTTACTCTTGATTTTTTATGGGACACTCTCCTGTCAGTTTCCACAGATTTCTTCTACTTTAAATTCAATTTGATATTAGCCCTTAGGCGTACTACTACTATTGCTGCTTAGACGTCATTACTTTTGGCATTGGAGTTTTGCGTGACATTTCTAGTTGTTTCATTTGATATGTTGCATATTTACTATTTCTATTTTGTATTTATTAAATATATGTTGATCTAAACTCTAAATATTGTTAGAATTTCTACTTGCATGATCATTTAGTATATACATAGTGTTGTTGCCATGCTTCAATGCTAATCATCCTTTGTTTATTAATGGTTGGTGTGCAAGGATTTATGAGCATTGTTTATTAATGATTGTTGTGCAAGGATTTATGAGCATTGTTTATTAATGATTGTTGTGCAAGGATTTATGAGCATTGTTTGACATCTCCACAACATGGTCCAATAGTCACTCAAGAGTGTGCCTATGGAGTTGTGCACAAATTGAGAAGAGCTCACTAGGAGTGTTTTCTATGCTGTTACGACTAAACCATGGTTGTGCTTCAATGATGTATATTGTGTTGTTACTGTGCTCCGAGGATAATCATCCTTTGTTTATTAATCATTGTTGTGCGAGGAATTATGAGTATTGTTTAGCATCTCCATGATATTTTCCAATTGTCAAACAAGATTATGCCAGTGGAATTGTGCAGAGTCGAGAAGCTCACTTAGGGCATAATATATCTTGTTGGAGTTGATGACTAAACTATGGTTGTTAAGAGAGACCTTCAAAAGGTGAAGTTGAGAATTTTTTTAGAGAACTTAATATATAAATAGACTAGAATTCTACTATTCACTCTTGGAACAAGGAGTTAATATAGGATGTTTCTTTTAGAGACTAAGAATCTAAGATGGCACAGATATACTAATTAAAGTTTTGACATCTACTCAGAGTTTTCTAGAGAAAGATTACTAATCTCTCTCACTAAAGTTTCAACCAAACAAGGATACCTGTTGCAATAGTAAATGAGATCAGAAATAAATGTGATTTCTTTATCATTTTACCACTAGAGAAGTAGATGTTGGAAATGACAGATTGTAACTATCTCATTTTAGATCATGCATGCAAATGAGTGAAAAGTAAAAGAAACAAAAGTTGATGAAATTGGAATCCTAATGATAATTGAGACAGAAGGGAGTAGGAAAGATGAAATTTGAAGATCAACTTTTTTTCTTATCTCTCTTATTTTATCCTTTTTTAATCCTTTTTTCTTTTCCAATTTGCTCTCCTCTCTCTTTTTTATTAGTTTCTAGGGACAAGTTGTTTCTGATCCTTAAGTAGCGAGGAGGATGAGGTTGCAGGACTATCTGCAAAGGCAGGGATACTTTGATAGGAATGCAATATTGTCTTATTGTTGTACAGAGTTGCAACTAATGTATTTACTCAGGCATCACTCTAGGTATAGGTTACATCACATACTTTTATTTAACATATATTAATATGATGTCCAATCTGCCTTTTTGTCATCCTCTAGAAAATCTTATACATGGATGGTCAATCTTGCCAGTTTGCTCACAATTCTTGATACTTAAACTCTCAGAAGGTTTGATTTGTGTACTGTTGGCTTGACTGAAAGTCAATTGTCTGTATTCCTTGAATTCTATATTTTCTAACCGAAATTTTATGGAATCTATTAAACAGGAAACAATTGTGAAGCCTACAACTGCATCATGTCAGGAAATTAACATTTTTTTTTATATGTTGGCAGTTCTTAAACTTTT
Source organism: Kaempferia galanga (assembly GCA_037974795.1). Classification (NCBI taxonomy): domain Eukaryota; kingdom Viridiplantae; phylum Streptophyta; class Magnoliopsida; order Zingiberales; family Zingiberaceae; genus Kaempferia; species Kaempferia galanga. Next base: position 1,293,609 of record JBBPFP010000067.1, on the reverse strand, counting down.
TAATGTCCAAATGGATTTCAAACAAGATGTAGTTTTCTGTCAAAAGTTGACACTGACAATTATTTTCAATTCTCATGGACAGAAGTTAAAGCTATGATCTAGCACTTCTTAGATAGCTGGTAAGATGGGTAGAATTGGTCCTGTTGGACCACTATACGGACCTTGCCTTGTAACACCTGAAAAATTTTATAAGACTAGTACCATTAGTCTTTTCATTGTTGGTTGAGTATGTACTGGTTATGCTACCAGAATATCAGTTAATCAAATTGAGTGTTAGGACCTTGGCAAAATTCCTTTACCAATTTCATCACAAAAACAATTATTGTTTTCATACCATTGATATTGATGCTCATTTATCTTAGTGACCAGATATGTGGTGTTACATTGGCCCTTTTATCTTCTCAAGCCCCTTTGAAGAAAATCATTTGTTATGCTTCTGTCTTTCTCCTCAATATGATTGTGGTATCATTTATCATTTTATTTCTTTAAATTTCTTTTTTGTGTATATGTTTTTTTTACTATGCACGTTGTGACTTTGTTGATTTGTTTCTGTTTGCCATAATTAGCAGGGTTATTGGTGACTAGTTTTTTTTTTTCCAATTGTATGTTTGAGATAATGGGGTTTCTAGAGAATTTAGAATTCTATCTCAAAATGTCGAGAAAGGAGCTTCAACAATTGTGCAAACAGAATGATCTTCCTGCAAATAGGACTCATTCTCAATTGGCTAAGTCCTTGGTTTCACACTTTCAGGTAGAATTAGAGAGAATGAAAGATATTTACCCTTAATTTCTCATCTGAATGTGATACACGACTGTTTTAATTTGTCCTTTTGGCAGAAAAGGAATGCTGTTTTGGCAGCTTCACTGGAAAAATCAGTTTATTTCATGGATGGATCTTCTAAGAAGCCATTTGCATCAGAGGCAATCACTAAACAAACAATCAATTATCCTGTCGAATCAACCACAGGTAAAATTGACAAGCTTTGACATATGCAATGCACAAGAATTATTGTTCATCAATATTGCCACACTTCCTTGAAGTTTGTGGATGATCGTATTGTTCTAAGTTACGCATGGGTAGCCTATTGATATTATTGAAATTCCAGGTGACAAGCGACTATTATGTCAGCTTGATAGCGAGAAGGAAGTTACTGAGTCTGTAATCAATATTACAAATGAGAAGGTGCAAATAATGTGTCTGGTTCTTTATACTCTCCATAGTGACCTTCTCTTGTGTGGTTCATTTAGGGCATCATTTGCATTTAGTTTACATGAAAACCTCTGTTTTCTGATGCAGCCAGAAACTGTAACAAAAGTTTTATGCCCATTATGGCCTGCAAATAGTAAAGGTATGGAATCTTTTAGTTGTTCTACTTTCAACTACTGTAACATGGGAATGAGATCTTATAATGTTGCTGAAGCCCAAGAAGTTAGAACGGACCATCTTCGTAATTTGAGGTGCAAGAATATGGGTGTTAGAAGAAATCTAACAAAGATGTTTTTTGGTATACAGAGCAGAAATATATCCAGGGTGCTGTTCCATGTGGACATGATAGGCCTCATGAATACTCAATGGAAAGTGGGTTTGTTTCTGGTGATGAAATTTCTACTAGAATTCCTCCATTTCAATTCTTTGTGATGTCAGAAGGTGGAATAGATTTATTTGTTGACTTGAGTTCTAGCCCATTGGATTGGATCAATAGCCTAAAAGATGATGTGTGCGCAAAACTTCATGAGTCAATGGCTCCTTCCTTAGACATCAGTAATTTACCAGAAGCTGATGATCATATGAACATTTCACCATCTGTTAATACTGGGCTGAACCTTAATGACATTGAAATTGAGAGGAACAGTGGTTGTACGAATTCATCATTGAGTTCTGTTGTCAGTGAGAACTGTAATTCTGAGGCTTACCCACCAGATACAACTGTGGCGACATCTGGATCTTCTGTTTTAATATTAGGCAGTGTCCCTGCTGGGTCATCAGGACTTTTGGAGGAAATCCAGATAGCTTCTTCTTCCTGTGCAGCGTACACAGTCCAAAACCACATGGCATCACGCATTGCATCTTGCCCCCCTGAAGAACAAGAATCTGCTATTGTTTCCTTTGCATTGGCCAAGAGCAATGCATCACTAAGCAACATGCCTCTTTCAGCTGCTGACATGGACAATGGGGTCACTAATCCTGTTGCAGTTGGTGACTGTACTCCTAAAACTGCATCTGTTAATTTTGTTGATGTCGAAGTTGAAGCTCCATATAATACAGAATCTGATGTTGCAGACAAAGATAACCTCGCAACAGTAAAAGAAATACCAGATAATATAGACACAGAGAACTATATTCTTCATAAAAATCATGGGGGAGCAAGTGAGTCATTTACAGATTTTACAATTGAGCAGCCAGACAATACAACTCATGGGAGGTTGTCAAATTCTTGTCAGCATAGTGGACAGATGGTACTGGATACTTCAATGGCTGATGCACAATCGGAAGTCGGGACAGTGGATCTTCCTTTCTGTCAGAAATCATGTAATAATTGTGAAACTTTGGTTCCTGAGGGATCAATATCAACGTTTCAAGATGAATCGGTAATTGATATTTCTTACAATAAATATACTACTTTTATACCATTTGGGTCAATAGAATTTTAGAAGAAATCTGTAAGTCCATACCACATAAAAGCTCTAGAATATAGTAGAGGATTATGCGTAATCGTTGTAGATAAGCTTTCATAAAAAAATTTAAAATATCTGCTTCATTTTGGACAATGGTACTAAGAATTGAGATGCACTCTTACCAGTCAGTACAACTGTAAAAAGAATCCTTCACCTATAATGCGAATACTGGAGCGAATTGCAATCATGCTACTATATTTTATATTTTGTACACAGCAGAAGATAATGGCTGTTTCCATGTGTTAGCTAAACTGTGCCTTTTGAAGCAGGGTCATAGCACACCAATGGAGGAAAAGGATGCCTCAGAGTAACTTCTATTTGATTAAAGCTTAATTTATATATATATATAGATAGATAGATTCCAGAAAGCATCCAGTCACTTAAAATGAGATTTAACATGCAGATGCTCTAGAATCCCTTCAACCTCAGCCAACATTAAGAGACCTAGCAACTTAGAGAATCCCAAAGATCCCCATGTTAAGAGGCATCTTGTTTGTGGCGAAATCATGAGTGGAGAGATTGTCACAAAATTAAGAAACAGCAGAAGTTCAGCAAAGAAAATTCTGTCTGGTGCTATAGTTCAGCCTAGACGGTCCACAAGGCTTGTTTCTAAGGTTCATGCCGCCGCTCCTTTACTTTCATCCTCCAGTACAGTTGTTTACAATTGTTGCTAAAGACTTCATTTTTTTCACTATAGTTTCATTGAAAAATTCAATTTATCAGCTTCCTTTTTTTCCACCATAGTTTCATTGAAAAATTCAATTTATCAAATAATTAAAATTTTGTGTGTCTTCAATCTGTGGTATTAGCTCTCTGCCTCTTATTATAGTTGGGCCCTTCTCTGATCCAAGACTTGTCTGCATCATGCTTGTTGGTAAAGCATCCAGGTGTCATCCAATGTTGAATCTTGTGAATAGAATCAACAGATATTGGAAATTCTGAACTTTTTTGGTTTTTAATATTACAAGAATTCTTTTAGGTTAAATTTACATCATGTGGGTTAGAAGAAAGGGTGTAATTGCTGAGTGACAAACGTATTAGTCAACTGTTATTATAGATGGGTTTCTTCACAGTTTTCTTTAATCGTTTTGTTTAGTTGTGGCGATTATGCTTCATTGCATGGTTTAACCGTGTCCTTGTCTGATTTCTTTGCTTATCTTTGCCTCTGTTTCCCCATCTTATTATAAAGGTGATTGCGCCCTTTAGTTTGACCCAACCTTTACGTCCATTGTAGTTTTCATTATGTTCCTCATTTCCTTTTGCATTTCGCTTATGCAGAGATAATCTTTCACCCCAAATAATTACTAATATCTGCTTCAATACTCAAGTGAGGTAATAATGACTGATAATGCACACTGAGGATGATTAGTGCACTCATCTTTCTTCTTACCGTATACTTGTTGTCTATGATAGAAAAAAAAATGCTTTTGTCCGGAATATCTTAATCAAATCATTAAAGGAGGCTTATGTTTCTTTCATCTAAAAATTGTTTATTCTTTTACTTGGAAAAACATTTCTTCATCACTGAGCATTTTTCACCACTGTTGGTTCTGCATATAATCACTAATCATCTATACCCTTTGACTTTTTTGCAATGACAATAGTAGCATGTATTGAAAACACATATTCGTTTATTTACTCAGTCCAGTATATTAAAAAAGCCTACTTGCAAAAAGGATTTCTTCCAAGCATGAGAAATAGTGAACTATTGTCTTTTCCATTTGTTGTGGTCACACTTTGTCTGTGCCAAATACTTCTGTGTATCAGTAGATATTCGTCATCTCCTGTACAATGGTTATTGCTAGCTAAAATTTGAGTTAATAAGACTATCAGTGATGGAACTTTGGATAATTTCCTCATCTTGCTTTGTTGAATATTCTCATAGTAGTCAAATTTTCTTCATCCACCCTCCTTAATCTTCATAGAAGTTATACAAAATTTGCCTAGTGAAACTCTAATAGGTCGTCTTGATGCTACTCTTGATTCACTATGCAGCTCAGTTACCTATAGTTTGATGCTACTCTTAATTCACTATGTAACTCAGTTGCCTGCAATGCCTTAATTTCTATCTTAGCACACTCTTTGTAGTCACTACTAGTTTCTTTCTTTAGTTCTTATGCATTCATTTAATCAAAATTTATTGTGTGGCAGATAGAACAACTTAAATGTGCTTATTTTTTGTGTGAGAGTTCAAATGGTTGGATTTATGCACTTGAACTAATTATAATTTTCTACCATACAATTTTTTGTATATTGTAATAAGAAGTCGTCACACTGGAGTACTTCAGGGTATATAAAAGCGTCGTTTTTTTTTGTAGATCTTATGGATCTAGTAACCTTACTGTGCATAATTGGCTTTGTGCACACAGCTAGAGCTGTATTCAAAAAAATTACATTGATCATTTTGATTTA
>JBBPFP010000067.1:1150934-1179301 GCA_037974795.1 Kaempferia galanga | reverse complement strand
GATATTGGCGACGAACTTATATCGCCGCTAAGATCTGTTAACGGCGAAATCCTCTATTTTAGCGACGAAAAAAATCGTCGCTAAATAATTGTTTTCTTGTAGTGAAAGATGCAAGGCAGCGATGTGGTCACTAGCGCTGCTTGGTGAGGCAACGACCTGGTAGCCTCTCAGGTGGTTTGGTGCAATAATAAAGTTGTTGCCATATGATTTAGATGTCACATATTCGAGTCTTGGAAATAATGTCTTGCAAAACATGGAAAGGTGCAATTGTTTCTCGTTGCGTTATCTGCCAGAGGTAAGCCGTCGCTGACACTCTGCACCTTACTTTATCTGGGCATGTTGTTTCTGTACTTTTTCAGGTTTAGGAGCTTCGGTCGTACAAAAGGTAGGAGACACCTCCTCTGACACCTAACACCCTGACAGCTGGTATGCTGAGCGACAAAGGGGTAGATAGAGTGGAGTCGTCCTTATGATGGGCGACTGATCGGATGGGGCATCCTACCATTCGGCTAGCCCCTTTGTAAGATAAATTGCCTTCCCAACGGGGCAACCTGCCCGGTTGATCGATGAAGTCGGGTCTTTGAACCTTGGGGTGTATTTCTGAGCTCGTCCCTCATAGTGACCAAGCAGATACTCGGGTTAGCTAGTCTTCTCTGACTAGAGGACTCGGCTAGCTGCCTATCCACCCTAGCAGTCCGGTTGACTGTGACTTGGCTCTGCGGGGTCCCTGTTGCATCACTGTGTTATCCAATATTTTTCATACTCCGTTCATGTCTAAAAATCTCATTAGTGTTTCTCGTTTGTATCTTGATAATAAAGTTTATGTTGAATTTCATTCTATATTTTTCTTGGTTAAGAATGAAGTTACACACAAAGTGATTCTATAGGGAATCCTTGATTGTGGTCTTTACCAAGTATGCCCTCCCTCATTGTCTTCTGCTTCATCTTCTACATTGTCAAGTATTTTTTAAGTTCATGTTGTGGTTTCCTTTGATCTGAATCTCGCACAAGTGTTTTAGCCATCTCTCTTTTGAAGTTGTTAATCAAGTTTTAAAATCTTGTAATATGTATGTGAATAAGTGTATTTTTCTTAATTTTTGTAATTTCTATTTGGCTAGAGCCATCCATTTGGTTTATCAAACTCTCATACATTGAATAAATTTGATGTTGTTCATACTAACATATGGGATCCTTCACCTATTTCATTTATTACTAGTCATAAGTCTTTTATGTTTATTATTAATGATTTTACTATATTTTGTTGACTATATTTGTTGTATTCTAAAATGAGGCATATACTACTTTTGTTACCTTTTACAATATGATGCATAATTAATTTAATATTTCTATTAAAAATGTTATGTTGATTAGGGTGAAGAATTTCGATCTCTCACAAAGCTTTTTTACTTTATTAATGGTATTTAGTATTAGTTATCATGTGCTTCTATTCCAGAATAAAAATGATAGAATTGAGTATAAAAATTATCATATTGCCAAAATAGATTTCTTTCTTTGGCTCACTCTAATATACTTTTTCAAATTTTGATCCTATATTTTTCTACTGTGTTAATCAGTTGCCACCAAAATTTTATTACTCAAGTTTTTTTATAATTTTCTTTGTACCAGAGAGTGTCAGATTACAACTTTTTCAGACTTTTGGTTGTGCTTATTTGTCTTTTTTAATATATTTTAATTCAAATAAATTAAAAATTAAGTCACGGTAATATATGTGTTTTTGACTACCCTCTAACTATAAAGGATGTCTCTATTTTAATCCTTTCAATTTGAAAAGGTATATATCTCGCCACGTGTTTTTTTCCTTAATAGTTCTTCATCTTTCTCTTCATTATTATCTCGTCATGTAAATTTTAGTGACGTATTTTTTCCCCTTTTTTAGTTCCTATAAATAGACCTAATAATCAGGAAACATAATTACACAAGTTTAAATATTTAATTATTAAAAAATATATATCATTAATACTTTCTTTTCAAATACATATAAATAAAGTGAATATTAAGTTGTCACTTTTGTTTTTATAAATAGACATAATAATTCAGAAATAGAATTACATAATCTTAAATGTTTGATTATTAAAAATAGATATATCATTAATATTTTATTTTTAAATTTCTATCAACAAGGTAAATATTTATTTGTGACTTCAATTTCTATAAATAGACCTAATAATCTAGAAACAAATTTACTCAAGCTTTAAATGAATATTTCTTTTTTATATTTATGTCAACAAAATAAATATTTATTTGTGACTTCAATTTTTATAAATAGACCTAATAATCTGGAAACATGCTTACATAGCTTGAAAATATAAATTGTGATCCACCTTGATTCCATCACATGATTTAATACCAATGAGGATGGGATTCTGTGTGCTATATATAATATTACATTCTTTTAAAAAAATTAGTATCTACTATATTAAAATGATTATTACTTTAGGCATAAAAAAAATGATTCCTCTAATTAATGTCATCCGAGAGGTTAACCCTTCAAAAATGCAGTAGGCCCTGAAACTTCGCTTGGTTGATTGTTACTATCTACCTACCTATGAAAACAATGAAGATATTGGCTTGGAAGGTGTCTTTCATGATAAAAAGATATGTTAATTTTTTTTACATATTTATTTGATTTTTTTTACATTTGTTGTCCCTTGGCAGCCGGATAGAGGGGTTTTGAGTTACCCTAAAATCAGAGTTAAAAATAAAATCTCTTACTATTAAACTTTGAGCAAGGACACAAAATTAGTTAAACATAAATAATTGACATTAACAAAATAACAACTTTAAAAAAATAAGTAAAAGGCCAAAGTTTACTTAGTTACGTTAGGGGTTTACAGCCTCTTGGGATAAGCTAGTCATTACTTCTCCGGTGCTAAAGGCGCCTCCAGTGATTCTCAAGGTGCCTCCCACGGATAAAATTTTATCCAAACTTTGCAACGGTTAGACAGTGATAACATCGTCTTGAAGGCACCTTCAACCTCCATGAAGGCGCCTTCCTTGATCCGGTGTTGGAGATGCCTTCCATCTCCTTGAATGCGCCTCCAACAGCTGCTGGAAGCTTCTAAAGTCAACTTCAGAGTTTACTTTTCTTTGTGTCAGTGATACTACGACCGCTTGGAGTTAAGCTTACTTGAACCCAACTTCGACCTTCTCCTCGAGTAGACTTCCTCCCCGGCTTCTTGTTCCTCAAATGTGGCGTACGCCCTTCTCATCTATCAGTGTACTCTTCCATAGCAACTCCGTCCCTCGGATGCACCGAGCTCGTCGACTCCCTTCCAGTGTCATCCTTCTTGCTAGCTGTGTCTTCCGCTCAACTTCTTGTGTTCCTAAATTCCTGCACATTTAGATACAAGGTATCAAACTGCAGGTCCTAACTTAACCCGGTCGACCATATCAAAACTAACTCGGCGTACTTATAACATTTTTATGAGTACTTACAACATTTTTATGAATATTTACTTTGTCTACATTTTATAGGATGGGCGCATACATGAAACAATAAAATGTCTGGTCATGGAAGAGTTAAACCCATTCATTCTTAAAGAAGGTCATATATTTGTTATAAAAATATTATTGTTGCAGAGAATAGAATGACGTATAGGACAATAACAAACAAATATAAGATTAATTTTATCACAAAAACAAATGCATACGAAATTTTTTATAATACATTTCTGATGGCTCCTTTTTCCTTCTGCTTGGGCCTCTCCTTCTCTACAAGCCTTCTTAGGTCGTGGGGATGATTGGATATGATATAGTAACACAGGTTAGAGTCGGGTCGGCTCCTTCAGCGCAGCTCATCCAACGGTTAAGTGAGTGATCGATCGAGTGACTCTAGTAGTTTGATATTGTGATCCTAATCCATAATCACCGTGCAAGATACTAACATTCATTCACCACTCACTAATCGCCACGTACTCTAAAGAAGGAATCAAAGGAACCATCTTTGTCATCTTTACATTCAATTATCGCCAGGTGTTGATAATCAAAGGCTTGATGACGAAGTGCTTGCTTAATCATATTACTTTGTAGACCCCTATGTTGTCTGCTGAGTTCTTAGACTTATTGCTTAGCCAATCCAATAATATTGCTCTGTGGACATTAAGTTATTGCTCAGTGGAACACTTATAGGATTACTATGCAGAACACTTGTAGGGTTTCTCTGTGGAACATTGAATTATTACTCGGCGGAACACTTGTAGGATTGCTTTGCAAAATATTGAGTTATTATTTGATAGAACACTTATAGGATTGCTTTGCAGAATATGGAGTTATTGCTAGGAGGAACACTTGTACGGTTGCTCTACGGAACATTGAGTTATTACTTTAGCGGAACACTGAGTTATTGCTCGGCATTCCTTCGCTCATCTTTCAAAGAAGGAAATTCAACTATATTGCTCGGCCTTTAAGCGATATTGCCCTATAGGCTCTATGGATATTACCCAGTGAACCTTCATAATATGTCATGGAGTAATACTACCCGGGAGAATTCCTTACACCCTTCGAGGTAAATTCGGTTACTATCAGATGTCCCTCATTTAAGTCAGACTGAAGAGTAAAGTCAAATGAAATTTTATCCAATGTACGAGAAAAGAAAGGAAACAACTAGGCTACCATCAGATGTCCTTCCTTTAAGTTAGACTGAAGAGCAAAGTCGAATAAAGTATGATTGAGTTTACGAAGAATACTATTTTCTAACATCATTCTTTTTCATGTTATGGTCAACACTATTTTATATATCTTGTCTAGAAGATGTTTTATACAAGATGACTTTGCTTGTAGTATAAGTAATCTGAATCCTTCCATAGTCTGAGATATCCCTGTATTGTATCATTAAGCCATGACAAACGAGGTTATATTCTCTACAAGTCGAAGATGAATATGAACAAACCTCCATGTATCATTGAAGTTTAAGGAGACAAATAACAATTCATCTCTTAAAAAGGTAAAGAAACATAATAATGAGCTGATAATTTAACCAGTACATAACTTTTAAGATGTAAATATATTTAGCACATCGGTTGTTTTTAGTGACTCAGAAGCACTAGTTATCTAGCACCTATGCCGTTATAAGATTGCTTGGAAGCAGTGACTTTGATGCCTAGAGGAAGTGAGAATATACTTGATGCATTGACCATTATTAGTAGCTTGGAAGCACTAATTATTTGGCGCCTAGGTCGTTATAAGATTGCTTAGAAACAATGACTTTGATGCCTAGAGCCAGTGAGAATATATTCGATGCATTCAACGTTCTTAGTGGCTCATAAGCACTAGTTACCTAACACCTAGGTCGTTATAAGATTGCTGAGAAGCAGTGACTTTGATGCCTAGAAGCCGTGAGAATATACTTGGCGAATTGGCTATTATTAGTGACTTGGAAACACTAGTTATTTGACACCTAGGCCATTATAAAATTGCTCGGAAGCAATGACTTTGATGTTAAGATGTGAGAACATACTTGGCACATTGGCAGTCATTAGTGACTTGGAAGCACTAGTTACATAGCACCTAGGCCGCTATAAGATTGTTCGAAAACAGTGACTTTGATGCCTAGAGGTAGTGAGAATATATTTGGCATATTAACCATTATTAGCGACTTGAAAGCACTAGTTATCTAGCACCTAGGCCATTATAAGTTGCTCTAAAGCAGTGACTTTGGTGCCTAGAGGCAGTGAGAATATACCTGGCGCATTGCCATTATCAATAGCTTGGAAGCACTAGTTACCTGACACTTAGGTTGTTATAAGATTGCTCGGAAGTAGTAAATAACCATGACTTATGAATAACAAACACGAGTGAAAAGCAGGCATAAGTGAAAAATAGATATAAGATGTGACAAGCATGATAGGGAAAGTAACTAAAGGATTCGATTATGCGGGTATTTTTTAAATGGGGCATTATCCTAGTCAAAACGATTTTGTACTCATGCATAAGTGAATCTTTATCCATCTAAGTAGTATAAATCATAAGGTGATTGCTTTAGGATACCTTTCAAACATAATAGAATCAGCCAGCCAACTCCATGCACACATGCAAGATCTTTTCAATGACCTCCACGTAATTGGACAAAAGGTGGAGAACTGAGACATTATAATGTACACACTAAATACTTTTTTGAGGAATATCTTGTTGGCATCGATGGTGGATGCCTATAAAATATCCAAGGATCTTTCAACTATTAGATTAAATGACTCTTCTCTGAATTGAGTTAAATGAACAGACTAATACACTCCCGGTTGAAAAATGTAATACTTTGATTGCAAGTACAAGCAAAACGAAGAAGTCAAAATCTAAGTACCAACCTGAACCCGAATCTAAAGACGAATCAGATTCCGACGACGACGAAATCACTGTCGAGCTCGTGAACCTAGTACGAAAACTGTACAAGAAGGGGTTCACTAAAAGAGAAATCAAAAAAGTAATCCAATCAAAACAAAGCAAACGAGTCTGAACTCAAGCACGGAGACAAAATCGGAAGTCACCTACTACTGATGTAACAAGAAGGGACACACCAAGTCGAATTGCCCAAACCTGAAGGATGAAAAGACGCAAAGAAAGAAAAATGCGCTATAAGCAACATGGGACCAACCCAAACCTGAGTTATTACTTTGGCAGAAGATTTCCAAAGAAGGAAATTCAGCTGTATTGCTCGATGTTTAAGCAATATTGCCCTACGGACTTTGAGGATATTGCCCGGTGAACCTTCACATTATGTCATGGAGTAATAATGCCCAGGAGAATTTCTTATACCCTTCGGGATAAATTCGATTACTATCATTTTTCATCTATGATATATGAATTCAAGTCCTTTAGTAAATTGAAGAACACAGTTGTTGATGAGACTATACTTTTTTTATGCTATTTTTTTAATGTTTTATGATTAATTGATCTAATACTTTTTTATCTTATGATTTTTTTTTCTAGATGTCATTGGTTAAATGATTATATGAAACTCAATGTAAAGTAGAGAATTTGATAACCTTCTAACAAACTTCTTATTTTGTTTTAGAAGTTTCAAAGTAATATGTTTAACTTTATTTTTGATTTTTTGATTTATTGCATTTTAATAATCTGATATTTTATTATTTTTAGGAACAATAGAATATTAGGTACTTTGTGCGAATATGGGACGTTATTATTTTTCAAATATGCCGATAAAAATATTTTATGGATAAAGTATGTGTTTTAAATACTTTCCATGTTATCAAATATAGTAAATGAAAATTTAGTCGAAATTATTTAAATTCTGATTTTAATAATTAATTATATAAAATAATGTCATGCTGAAATACTAGTTATTATTAATAATTCGGTTTTATTCTGAGAATCGCGGTTGAAAAAAAAATAGACAATCTCCTCGCCGAGTGTGTACGTCGGCTTGTCGCCGTTGCAGTGAGCATTCCTCCGGGGAGGAGATCGAGACTTTTTTTTTTATCGTCGATCTCCCTCTCCTTGTCCATCGCCAACTACACCCCAAGTTGCCCTTTCGGTTATGGAAGTATCAAGCAGGTTCATCGCCGACCTAACAACGTAAGGTCCCCGACCATATCTGAAAGGCGCAGAGCGAGATGATACCACAACCCCAACAGAAGATCACTGCGGCGACCGCGACGGAGCAGTCTCAGTGTCCGAGGGAATCGGGCGGTGAAGCTTCCATGGAGGCTCCTCCGAAGCAGGTGGCTCTGGCCATGGAGCGGCTGGCGTCCGCCGCTCGTAAAATCGCTGATATCCGGCTGGGGGCGGATCGCCTCGTCGAGGCGATTTTCTTGGCGACAAGAGTTCCTCAGCAGTCGAGCAACAAGACCGTACAGTTCGTCCTCAGCGAGGAAACCTCCATGCGCCAGCACTTCCAGGATCTGAGCAGACTGGGTGACCACTTCGTTCTTCCCCATACTCTTTTGTTTCTCTTCTTCTGGTTATTTGCTTCCAGAGCGTGTTGTTTCTATTTACATCTTCCATATCTCGTCTGCCATTGATTTGCTATTTCCAGTATGGATTAAACAATTCTACCTACATTACTACTCAAACTGTTTGATTTAGCTTCCCTTGTTTTGGGGACTTGTTTTCCAATACCATCTAGGGACGACAGAAGTGCTTGGCTTTGTTTCTTGGTTGTGATGTTTAATTTGATCTTTAGAGAGTGAACACAGACATTCCTCGCAGTTTTAAGTAGATTTAACATCTCAAGCATGCTGATAGTTCAGTCTGTAATAATGCTTCAATTATTATGTAAAGGTCCAAAAGTGAAAATTAACTTAAATTGTTCTTAATGTAATTGTTAAATCCCTCGGTTCCTTGTAGATTTTGTTTTTGGATCCCAGGTCCTATATAAGGGAGAGTACTAGAAAATGGAAGGGGATGATCACTTCAATGGGATGGATCTCCATTTGCCAAAAACTATATTGTTTTATTAATTTGTTTGACACAAAAAGATGCATATTGTGATTATCTATAGGAATCCAAGAGGTTGCTTAATTTTATCAATCCATTTTAAGATGGATCCAGGCGTGCCGACCCACCTGCCCATGACCCGCACGGGTCGGCCCGTTGTGGGCTTCGGTTGGTTCGCAAGTTAAGGAAAACAAATTCTTCTAATATTTAAAACTAAAGTAGAAAACTCAATGGGTTGGTGGGCTTGACCTGACTAATCCACAACCCAAACATAAACATTTTCAACCTTTTCTATTTATATTTTTTTGACGGGCTCGTGGGTTGACTGCCTAATTTACAATCTGCCTTGGATTGGGTTGAAGATTTCCCAATCCGCCACGATGGCGGGCGGACCCGTCCCGTCTTGCCATATGATAGGTTTTTGACGGATTGACTATTCTCGCAATGGGTTGGCTCGTTTAGCAATACTATTGGAGAGTGCCTCACTTTGATTCTTCATGAATCAAATATGGTCATAACAAGAATTCTTACAGGTCGAGTTATGATAGAAAATCAACTTTTGCCAACTTTTCATTAAGCAGAAGTGAGCATCTTAAGCATTCCTTCGGATGGAGTGATGGCATAAGGTTGCCTTATATCAAGTCTTCTTTGAGTACATACGGGCATATTGAAACTTTCTTTGGATCAAATGAGGACAGGAGAATGTTTTGTATTGAGTTTTCATAGAGCTGTGGCCAAGGCATCAAGACTTTTATTGGTAGAGTTTGGCAACATGAACACCTTGCACTAAATCTTTATTTTAGAAGAGGTGGATGCACGAAGACTTCTTTGGGATCAAGAGGGGAGTTGGGGTATTCCTTGTGTCTTCCTTGAGCACAAGTTATCTTGGACATGTTGAAACGAGGGAGATACTGAAGGTCATTGACAAGGACCAGGTCTCCATTCTGAAAAAACTCTAGTCTGTTGCACAATCACATAGCTTGTTAACATTGAGGAAGATGTACTCTCATTGGAGAATGACATGCCTCAATACAAGTGATTTTAGAAAGAAAGTTTTTTGCTTGATGCTTACATATGCTGGAACATGGAAATGATGAATGTGTGGTTATTGCATGTGATTGTTAGTGAGTGGGTGGATGTTGGAGACTTGTAGTAAGGCTTAATACAAAAATTTTGTGTAGTATGTCAATTGTCAAGATGACTAAAATAAATGAATCTTTCTAACAAAAATTATCATATTTAGATCCGTATGAGGGATACTTCTATAATCCTGTTCTAATTGTCAATTATTTTGCTCTATCTCTTCTTGTAATGTTCTTACCCATCTGTTGTTCGCTCACAACATTGTTATTTCCTCATCCTTCTTTATTGATGGTCTCTTCTTGTTGCTAAACATAGGATGATCATGATTTACATCTTAACCTTCAGTGGGATGTTAGGATAGTTCTTCAAACGTGTCAAATTATTGTAGTCCCCCCAATCATGATCTTAGTTACAGAGTCTTTGGTACTTCAGCAGTATCATGCTTCATACGTGTTTGACCAACCTTTCATATATGTTCTTATACTCTAGAGTCTAAACACTTGAAATGGATAAAAAGACCAACCACAAACTCTTTCTATGATGAATGCCCTCGAGATGTCTCGAACTAATTGTTATGACACCACCTTCATAGTTCAAAAGGTTGATATCCACCTTAGTACCATCTCGTGTTTGGTGAAAGTGAAAATACGAACTTTTTAGTTTTTGAAGTTTACTTAGTAGGGTCTTCACTTTTCCAATGAGTGAATTCTTCCTCCACTCAAGAAGGATAGATTGTCTCAATCTTCCTTAGGTCGCTTCTATGATTTTGTTGGAATTGTCTAGGTTGATGGGACATCATCCTAGTCATGTTGATTCTTTATTGCTTCTAATATCATAATCCGAAGACTTCTATCCCTATACTCATGACAATATTCATCACTGCATCATAACCAAAGGTAATACCGTAAGGGTGCACAAGGCTGTAAAAAACATGAATAATCATATAGACAAATGTTAACACAATAATGATATAAAGAAATGTTAACACAATGCACGACTTGAAATAGTGGCCTCATTAGACAAATGATGACTTACAAAACTAGACTCATGTTGACAAATGAAAAGAATGCACCAAAGTACCAAAATGCATAAAAGTAACAACCGTACACTAGAAAAAATAACTAAAATAAATGAACCTTAATACAAATTGACTCTAATATTATCACTGAACATCTTTGAGTAAGATCATCTCGTAATACTATCCGAAACTCAAAGATCGCTTCAAGTCTGGGAATTTAGAGGTTAAAGGAAAACAAGGAGTGTGCACATAAGTGGAAAGTGGGGTAAGAAGAGAAATGCACGAAATGAATCACACAATGACATAAGCTATAATTTCTCTTTTCATATCCTTAAGCATCATTGCATCATTACTCCTTTCTCATTATTCTTGTTTCATTCCCTTGTTAATTAGTTTCATCAAATTTTCTTTTATTTCCCCTTTTACAATGTTACATATTTTTTAATCTTACTTTACACATGAATCAATAATTTGTTAAGAGGTGAACATCCACAATTCACCCATTAAAGGATGCGCCTTATATGTAAAGGCGATTTTCCATTCACTTGATACTTGAACAATCATACATAAGTATAAATAGGGGTGAATGACTCATAATTCACTCGATAAGGATGCATCGTATATAGGAGTAAACAACCTGCAATCTACTCACAACAAAATGCATCATGTGTATGTATACACACACACAGACTGAACGACTTACAATTCATCCGAAATGTACCTCAGATCATAATATGATGAGCACTACATGTAGTCACATAACTCTTTCAAAGCACAAAAATCAATGTTCTATAATTGTAGGAGTTTATTAGATTTTTATTTAGCATAACTAATTTCACAGCTCTTATAAATTATAAAGCTATGGTACAAGGTTGCATTCATTTCCTTATTAATTTAATTGAGAAATCACATAACTTTTTAAGAGCGTAGAGTAGAAACTTTCTCACCATATTAATTATTTTATTTAATCAATTATGAATCTCATGATAGTTCAATTTTCTTTGGAGAGGCTACTCGAGGTTTTCTTATATTTCTTTTAAATTTCAAGTTGTCTCTTGGTAACTTAATCAATAAATTTTAACAGAGTAACAACAAATAGATAATCGATTAGAACGTAAAAAGGACAAGCATAAAATAGGAAACATTATCAAGCAATAAAAGTAGATATGAGTTTGTAACTAATTTCCTCCTAATAAAGACATAATTACATCTTAAGGAATTTTATTTTTATGAAATCATGCACTAGGTAAAATTTTAGAAACAAGCAAAAACATACGCTTGAGCAGACGGTCCAAGTCACTCCGATTTGCCATAAGGCAACCTTAGATTTGGTGGGTCTAAAACTCAAAAAGCTTCGATTGTTAGGGAGGACGATAACAACAATTAGGGGCAACATCGACAATTGAGGGGCCCTTGATTGAGGGTCGTTTTGCTTGGAGCTCTAACAGTGATGCAACAATGATGATGTGCAACAATGGCGATGTTGATGTCAGCGTGTGGTAGTGACAACCCATGTAGTGGTGACAATAGTGTTGACGTGTAGTAGTGCAATGGGATCAGTGTGTGTAGCAGTGGCTATGATGGTGCAGGCAACAACAATGGTAGAGATGCGACAGGGATGTCGGCGACTTGGAGGGAGAAGATTAGGGTTTGGGTCATTGGGTGGGATGGGATGGAACACGCTATGTAGGAGAGAGTGCGGTGTTGGTTATTAAATTGTAATTTTGGAAAAAGGTCTAAATATTTTCAGGAATCACAAATAGGCCCTTCAAAATTTTCAATAATATACAACTAATCTTTGGGCCAATTAAAGTCACTTAAATTTGGTTGTAAACCTAACTTCTAGTTTTGCAACCTCCTTTGCTTCTAGTTGGAATGAGGTGTTTTGAAGTTGCTCAAATTTTGTTGTAAAATTAGTTTCTAGTTTTATTGTTTACTTTGCTTTAGTTGGACACCTCCTACTGTTATGTTGGGATAAACTTTTTTTTTAGCTAAGACTAAGCACAATTTGTTTGAATAATAGTGTTTTCTTTTTTATAAAACAATAAAATGAAGAGTAAGTTTTCGAGAAGAGAATTCATTAGAGAGATTTAGCTCGTGACATCAAGGTTTTAAAATTCACTAGGCACTAGTCGGCCCGCAAACCAACACTAGCGCCTAGGCTGCCTAGGTGGGGATTAGGCGCCATTAGGCGGATTCCACGGTATCAATATAAATTACATAATAAATCGCATTCTATAACTCCAACACAATAACATCAAATTTAAAATGGGTTCAAAATTAGACACCTAATAAAATATCATAAATTTATTCTATTGCTTTTTCTTCATAATTTTCAACAGCTTGTTGTTCATCGAATACAAACTCAATATCATCATTGGACATAAACTCAAGGTTACATTTCAGTTTTTTTAATTGGATTTTAAATTTAAAAGTCCAAACTAAAAAAAATTATGAAAACCTTATACTATTTCCGCGGTGCCTAAACGATTCGGCCGATTAGTCGGTGCCTAGGGCCGCCCAATCCCGCCTAGGCCGCAAGGCCGCCTAGGCTAGCCAACTAGAATGTTTTCGATGCGGCGAGCTGGTGCCTAACACCTGGGCAAGCAGCTTGGCCAATTTTTAGAACACTGCATGACATTGATGTCCTTTGATACTAATGATGGGCTTAGTCAGGCTGCAATAGAATTCAAGCTATTCATCAATGTGGAGACAATGCTAAGCTAGGACAAATTGTATAGTAGTGGGTGTTGCGTAAAAATAGGAGGTAGTGGTGGAACCACGAGGTGATGATGGTGTTGGAACTTTAAAAGGGGCTGTGTCAACTATGGTGTAGATGGATAGTGGTGGAGGAGAGGACAATATCTGGCTTAGTTGATAAGAATCTGAATCCATTTGAGGGAGGACACCAGGAATGGAAGGGGGAGAGAGATGATTACTTTGAGGGAATGTGATTGACCTCTATATGCCAAATGCGGTTATTTTTTCTTATTACAAAAAGATCCATATGTTGATTAAAGAATTCAAGAGGTCCCTTGTTTACAATAAAATAATTAATTTCAGAGAAAAAGTATGGAAATGCCTAATTCTAAGTCATAAAGGAATTAACTTAATCTAGAATAAAAGGAGATACTTCTAAATTGAGTTTTTAATTGAAATATTTTTTTTATGATCATATCAATTTTACTATCTTCTAAATTAAGTTTTAAATTGAAATAATTGTCTTTTTTTTTTATGAACATATCAATTTTACTACCCTGGAGCAATTGAGGGTAATGGCAATAGCCGATAAAATGAGAAAAATGTTCAGATGGTATGGATATATTCAAAGGTGACTAATGAGTATCGTAGTTAGATGAATTGAATCGATTAAAATTAAAATTGTAAGGTCTAGAAGAACAAAGAAAATTCTAATTAATATAATGAAAATTAATTTAGTTAATTTGAATATTATTAATGATATCTAACTTTGCAAACCAGTTTTCTAAATGGCGGTCGAGGCGAGCATCGACCATACCGCCTTTGCCTGAGGCAGTAACTCACCTCCTTCTGCCACCGCTGCGCCGGAGCCGCCGCTGTCACTATTGCGACTGTTTAACCACCGGAACGCATCGCCTGGTCGGGCGATGAGTTCGGACGCGTCATCTGAGCCTGGTGACTAGCCTAAAAGCCTTGCCGAGACCGTGGGATGGATCGCCCGGGCACGCCGACCCTTCGGACTCGTCAACAGTCTCGACGACGCCTTATACTCGTCGCCCGACCGCCGAAACAGGATATACAGGTAAGTTGTAAGTTGGGGTTTAATTAAATAACTTTAAGTTAATAATTGTAATCAACTCCTATCTATGTTTGAGATAATTTAAATCGACTTAATTAAAGCCTAATAAAATTATTCCATTAATTATATATATATATATATTAAAATTTTTTATACTCATTTAACCTACTTAAATAACCTAAGTTAAATTCGTTACCTAAACATTCATTAAAAAATGATGAAAACACCTCTTCCACCGTTCTTTTATTTTTCTATCATTTACTAGTACTCTATTGCATTCATCTTTAATACACCGTATTTAGCTAAGTCCTCTTTCTCACTTTAGATATTTTTTAAATTTCTCTTTCTCTTTCTTTTGTATCTAATTTTTGATATAACCATTTAAAAGTTTCATTTTTTGCTTCATTCACTGCTTCTTAGCCTCTTTCTTGGCTATTGTATATTTTTTTAAGTTTTCCTCGGTCTTGCAAATATATAATTCTTTCTAGACTATTTTTTTTTCTCTTGTACTTTCTCATTTTGCCACTAAGTTTCTTTACTTGGTGGTGCATGCCCTTTTGACTCACCGAGTATACTCTTACTACTATTTTCAACTTTGATACCATCTGATCCTATGTCGTATTAGAGTCATCATATATTTCACCTAATGCTTGTACTCCTACCTTCTCCTTAAATATGTTTTGCTTCCCATCTTTTAACTTCCACCATTTAATTTTAAGTGTCATGTATATTTTCCTTTTATTAATATTATGATTGAGACGTATATATATATCCAACACTACTAATTTAGGTTGGGTAGTTAAGCTTTCTCCGGAGATGACCTTGCAATCTTTACAAATTTTTCTATCCCCCTTCTAATATAAGAAAGTCAATTTTGTGATTTATTATTTCCATTTTTGAATGTGATCAAGTGTTCTTTTTTTTTAAAAAAATATATTAGCTAGTATAAGGTTATATGCTATTGCAAAATCTAATATAGTTTTCCCAACTTCATTTCTTATTCCAAACCTATAACCCCATGCTCCCTATCATATTCTTCATTTTTCACTCCGACATCCCATTTAGGTCTCCTTCTATTAAAATCATTTTATTTGGCAGAATATTTTGTAATACTTCCTTTAGGTTATTCCAAAACCTTGATTTGATATCTTGATTTAATCCTACTTGAGGTGCATATATGCTAATTAGGTTAATAGTTTGTTTCGCCACTATTATCTTGAGAGCTATAATTCTACTCTCTTTCTAATTACTTCTACAATTTTATCCTTTAATGAACTATCTAAAAAAATATCTACTTCATTTCTTATTTTTCTCTTTCATATGTACCATAACTTAAAATCCGAGTTCTCTATCATCTTTGTCTTCTCCTTAGCTATTTTATTCACAAAATATTAATTCTTTCTTTTAATCATCGTATCTACTACCTCCATTGCTTTACTAGTGAGGGTTCTTACATTCCATGTTCCAAATCTTAGACTATTAATTTTTTTATAATTTTTGTTCTTATCCGTGTGAGAACCCTTGGTTATTTAACACTACATCCAAGTTCTTATAGAGGTGTAGTGATCCTTACTGATACGTTATAGTCAGACCTTGCAACGTGAACTCCTGCATATTTATGATTACACTCGAGTTTGGGAGATTAGGGGTCCTTGTTGATACCTTATTGTCAGACGCTGCAACGCATTCTTCCAGGGAACAACCTAGCATTAGCTCAATAGTTTAATGTATCTATTCATTTAACATTTGCTATAGTTTAATGCTAGCTCGCAACCCTCCTCCTTTATCTAGTTTTGGGACCGAGTATGACTAGTTTGTCATGGGCAGAGTTTATATATATATATATATTAAAAATACATATTTTATTTTTAAATATTTAGATTAAATTTTTAATTTTTAATTAATATATTTTATTAAAAGTAAATATTATAAAGAATAATGATTATTTATAATATTATGTATAAAAAATATTCAATCACCTAGATGGTAGGCGGTCACTAACTATTTCGCCATCGCCTACTGCCATTTGAAATATTATGCAAAACATTTTATAGAGGTAATTTACTAGATTTTCTAGATCACAGGTTGTCTAGGTATATTGGATAATGAGATGTCTACATCAACACTCTACAGTCATAGTATAACACTATTGCTGGGTGAATGGTATGAGAAGAAAACAATAATGTCTCCAAGTGTGTATAGAGAGACAACAAGAGAAAGAGAAAAAGGTAGAAATAGAAAATTAAGGGAAGTATAAGAAAAGTTATATTACTCTAGCCATGTTTCCTCAAAGGGATGAAAAGGAGAGAAAAGGCAAGCATACTATGATGAGGTGACTATAATTTTCTTTGGATTTGGACGAATCAAATTTGATGAAAAGGCTGAGAAGTGGGAGACATTAGATAGTTTTGTAGCGTTGAAGCAGTGTCAAAGGCAAGCATACGTAGATGCGGTGGCTATAATTTTCTCTGGATTTGGGCGAATCAACTTTGATGAAAAGGAAGACCTTCCATTTTTTCCTTCTCTTCACCTTTTCTTTTTTCTGAAAGTAACATAGCCTCAATCCAGATTTTGGCTTATGATTGAAACATTTGTGCAGTTTTATTTTGATTTTGGTAATGCTTTCATTCAAAGGTATAGGATTCTTGTAAAAAAAGGGTTTAAAATAGATATTGACAAGTACTTATATTCTTAAATTTGATTTCCATTTGGCTATGTAGAGTGAGATATTTAGTGACCATAAGAGCTAGAGAAATTTCCATACACAAAACTTCTACCATATGAAAGTATTTAATCAACTGAAAATATTTTCTATCAATCTTACTCTGTTTTTTCTGTTTTATTTGCCTATTACAATGACATTGTCAAAGAAGTATTTCATTTAGCTCGCATATTTCGAGAACATAGCCCATAGCCTATGACTGTTATTATTTTCTCTCTCTTCTCTCAGGAAGCCAACTGGAAACAACTGGAGTTTTGAATGGTGCTACCAAGCTACGAAGTAATTCTTGGGGGTTGCACATGCCCCTTGTTTGTCCAGATGGTGCTGTTGTTGCATATGCTTGGAAACGACAACTTGCAGGGCAAGCTGGCGCAACAGCTTTTGACAGGACTAGGTTGGATTTAATTAATTTTTATAATACATGATCATGATATGGTCTTTCCTTCGTAATCATGAGTTCGTAGACAGTGATTTTAACTTTTATTTTGGCTCTTCATCTAGGTTGCCTTTCAAACTTTTAGTCTGATTTTATGTAAGTTACTATTCTCTTTCAAATGCAAACAACGCTGCCATTTTCCCTTAAAAATGTAGGATCTGTCATTTTGTCTACTCATCGTACTTTTGTGGTTTCTTAGCTACTAATATAATAGCCAACAAAATAGCATGCCATTAAATTTGTTGGTCATCTTCTCAGTCATTGTCAGTATACACAGTTTCTATATGTATTTGTCTCTGGGCAATGCTGCTTTTCCGATATTTCAAGCATCAGTTATAGTTAGTGTTGCCGGACAGGATTATCCGGTTGTATTGATTCCATTGCTTCGAACACAATGCTGAAAACAATCTTCTAAAACCTGTTGATTCGGAAGAATATCAGGAAATAGGGAAAAGGAAAATAAACGGTACAATTGAAAACAATTATTTAAATAGACTCAAAATCCTAAGATGAAAATAACCCTAACAGAAAAAAAAAAAATTTAACAAAAAAGGAAAAAAATGTTCAGATCCGCTTGCATCAGTTATACAATATAGAACATATAATGAATTTGAACATGTGCTTGCTGGTTTGAAATTCTAACAGCTTATTATGATTTCATGGTGAAGATCTCAAATAGTTTATTATAATTTATTGTTGTACCTTGTATTCACCCAAATTACTTCTCCATACTTCTAGTATTTTAGTAGTGCAATGTTGGAAATGGTATTTGCTAATTTTTTTTGTGATTTCATTTTCCATCCCCAAATCATTTCTTCCAATTTCCAAGCTACATATAGCTAAAAAGCTTAAATCATTGTTCACCTTTTTTATTTAGTATAACACTATATCCTTTGAAAATAAAATCATAAATTTGAACTATGATAGAATGCATCCATTTTCCTTTTATTGGCCCAAAAGGCTAGGTTGTTTGCCTGAAACAGCACGCCCACCTGACATGACTAGTCAGATGATTTGTCTCAACTTCAGTAAATTTCTCTACTGTGGTTCTTTGGCTATGTTTTGAATGGTAATGAGCTTTGGAGATTGATATTGTGAATGGTAATGAGGATATATTTTATTGTTCTAGGGCTGTTACTTGTCGGCAGTTGGAATGGTACCGAATTGTGAACAAAAGAGAGGAAGAGAAGAGAGTGATGAGAGGGAGAGAGGGCAGAGGTAAACAGGAGGTGATGAGAGTGAGACTGGCATGCAGCAGCTTTTCTAGTAGAATAAGGTTGAATGGTTGGACTAGCAAGTAGCAGCTTTATGCAATTTCTGAAATGATTATTTTTCTATGCGTGAACTATTTCATATCAAACTCTTAAGATGGAGCTAACTATAACGAAACATTTCTTCTGACTAATATGCTACTGGTTTCAAAATTAGCCATCAATTTACCATCCTTATTCTGCTAGAAAAGTAGTGCATTGTACAGGGAATCCTCCTTCCCCCAAAGTCACTTTGATCTTTTGGACTAGGCAAAACCATAAAAGAACAGATAGAGATATGGATGAGCACTTGTATCTCTAGACATTCCTGCAGACTTGTTGATCTTAGTTCTCGATCCACTTAAACCCTGCTGAAAGGAATACAAGTTGGATGAAAGTCACTTTAGTTTCTGAAGATTCCATCTTGTTCCTGTTAATGGAATAACTGTTTCATTGAGACTGCAATTCCATGTTGGTGTAATTTGTTGTGGATGTTGCAAGGGTTCTAGAAGGTTTGTAGGAGTAAAATGCCCTTTTGACTGTCATTTATCTTTATGAGGTAAAAAGAGGAAAATAGCAATATTTTGAGCAAAAAGTCAGTAAAACATTATGGGTTGTTAATATTCCCAGGTTAGCTCTCAAGGCATTCACTGACCAGAAAAGACGATTTTTCCCTCACCTAGAAGATGAACTATCCGGAGATGGAGATCTTGGAATTGCCAACAAACGGTTGAACTCCCAAGGATCTGTCAGGAATCAAAGAGAAGAATTCAGGGAGAACAAGTCTTTATCTGATGTTCTCAGAAGTTTGGAGCATGAGTTTTCAAATGTAAGAATCTTTACCTATCAGCATCTAGATTGGTCAAAGAGAGCTTCCTCATTGTCAAGTGAAAATACAATGGATTCATTCAAGGATTAGATCGTCAATCACCCAAGCAATTCAAGCTCTGGTGCAGTGAATGTTGTTGCCGCAGATCAAGCAGCTGTTATTGAGTTGCTGGTTCCTTTTTATCTTCAGAGCTGTGGTATCGTTGCATCCAGTTGGATCCATAAACCTTGATGCTGTGGCATTTTTCGTTGCTACTGAGGTATCAATTCATGGGTTGTTTAATGTTTTTCAATCAGAATTCTTTTCAGTTCTATCTTCTCTCCAAATTTCTTCAATTCTCTCTCTCTCTCTCTCTCTCTCTCTTTTGCCTCATTGTCTTAACTGCCATTTAAATTTTGGCTTCCTCGAGTGAAACAAATTTTGTTATTTACAGTAATATACTTAAATTCTAGTTCAAGTTGATATCTCACTGTACATACTCACCAATCTAATGAACAATAGACACTCTGCTAGCCTTAGCTTCAGCTAGTGCAGTTTGTTATTCTGGTAAAAAAAAACCAAATCTTCCCCTGGTGTTTCAATTATATACAAAGTAACTCTTTAGGTCCAAAAAAAATGCTTCTACTTCCCTTGCCGGTACAAGAATATTTATCAGAAGACCTATTGCTCCTATTCAATTCAAGTATTCAACTATTGAACATTAGTAATCATTTGCTATCACTCTAGCCTAGTGCAGTTCCTGTTAATACTGACTGGGACATTTTGCCACGGAGGAAACTACATATATGTAAGGGGTATGTCAGTTCATCATGTATTTAGACACATCACTATAAGTTTTCTTTAGGTTCATGTTTTCTACTATTTTAATTAACTTTAGTAGACATTGTAATCAGTTGCTGCTGATATGCTTTCATTTATTTAAATCAAGTTAAAATAAATTATTGTAGTGAAGCTACTTGCTTCCTAATTTCTGTTAACAGTTGCATCTTGAGCTCAATTTCTTGATTCCTCTGCAGGAGCATGCTGATGGAGCACTGCAATAATTCCTTAGTGTAGGAAACGATCTTGCCCTTGCTCTTCTTCTGGTATGTTTAATTCTCTGGTAGTTCAAAGTGCTATTTTAACAATTTGAGTATAACATCAGATTTAGTAAGACTCAGGATCTGTGATTATGTTAACTATTTGTTTTCTTCTTCAAACTAGGCCGAGTTGATTGCCTAGTCGACGTAACCAACGTTAGTTGATTGGACTCATCCTTAGTCTCGAACAGAGCCTTTCTATTCCTCGGCCTAATCATTTGAGTCTATCCCCTAGTTGACAGTATGCCGACTATGACTATCTAATGTTTCAGTACATCTAAGTTGAGAACTATCCTTTCCCTTTCCCAAGTGTATGTGATCTCAATTCTCAACTCACCATACAACTATTTCTGCAACAAATCCATCTCTCAGAGTTTATCGTCCTTACATGCACTTGAGTCCATGGCTGTGTCCTTATGCTATCTTTTATGCTTTGCTTCCATAGTTAACCTCTCAGCCACAATTGCATCCTGATGCTCCTTGTCCTGCAATCACTAGGATGTCTTGTGCCACTCTTCTTTAATCTTTACAAACCTCAAACCATCGAACTATTAAATACCTTAGTCATGCCAAGTTATCATGCATATAAACTAAGTCCTACATGACTTCATACAAATATTAAATACAACAGTGTTCTTAACTTAAAGTTTGTCTAAAACATCAAAACCATGATGAATCCTCTCCAAGGGTTAAATGTATCAACAAAAGCTATGCATTTTACTTAGTTGTTTCCACACCTTTGTAAAAACTTGAAAGTTAACTTTATAATTTTGTGACCGATCATGAATATGATATAAATTTTTTAACCTTGATTTGATTAAAACATGGGTAAAGTTGCCTCTGTGTGACTTAGAGGTCATGAGTTCGAGTATGGGAAACAACCTCTTGCAAAGTAAACAGGATAAGGCTGGGTGCAATAGACTCTTTTCCGGGGCCCGCATTGGTGGGAGCTTCGTGTATGGGCGGCCTTTAACCTTGATTTGATTAAAACATGGATACATTAGTTGATATTTTTCTTTTATGTTTTATGTGTAGTCCATTCTTGCAAATGTTTATTTTTTGACTCAATCATAGAAGAAAATTTAACCAACTCACATATGTTAGTGGTGCTAGATACCCCCCTCAAAAATAGTATCAGTACAAGGAAAGCGTGCATGCCTCTTAGGATTGAGTGGCGGAAGTGAAAATATGGGAAGCAAAAGTTTCTTGAAGGAGATCGAAGAAATACAAGTAAAAAACAAAAAGGGTGTTCGGTGCACGAAGCTCCTGCTAATGCGGAGTCTGGGGAAAGAGTTTACTATTTGCAACCTTCCCTTGCTTTGCAAGTAGTTGTTTCGAGACTTAAATTCGTGACCTCTAGGTCAGCAAGTATTATGAGAAATACACGGCGACTCAAGTACAATATAGGATAAGATGATATCAAATTTGAAAACAGCGATCAAGAGCATGCTTGATGAGTCAAGAGGATAGACAAACACCACCAATGAAAGCTTTCAAACGGATGTATCGACAACTTGATATAAATGAAGGGGAAAAGGACTATATATATATATATATATATATAAACAACTAAAATGAGAGAGGAAAACAAGAGATCTCACTTAAATAAAACACATTAAATATAAATCGAATAGGGTATTAGTGAATGATGAGGAAATAAAGGTTAACATTTTTATCAACTTATTAATGGAGATTTAGGTCATCGACTTACCTTAGAAAATTTAAGTAGCTTAGAGAAGCATATAAATTTAAATTTTTATTGGAGAATTCAATTTCAGAAGCAAAATAGACATTAAATGGTATGTAAAATAAAAACGATTAGACTGAATGATATTCCAATAGAAATATGAAAGTATCTACGGAAGTAGGGTATTAAATGACTTACAAAGTTATTAAACTTGATGTTGAAAACGAAGAAAATGTCTTATTAAGGGTAAGTATTCTAATCCCTATTAAAAAAAAACAAAAACAAAAGAGGCGTACAAAATTGTGTGAAGTATAGTGACATTAAACTAAGTCATATCATAAAACCAGGGTCGTCTTAATAATCTACGAGGCCATAAGCAAAATTTTTTTTAAGACCTTTAAATATTTTTTTTTAAAAATTAAATATTCATCCTCACCCTTTTTTATCCAGACTTGAGATTGACATTGGTGGCTTTATAATTTTGTTTAAAATTTTTAAAAATATATATATATTTTAAATAAAATTTGAAAGAAAATAAAGTGTATTTCTTCTTATCACAATCCTTTACACAAGGGGTATATTTATATACAAACTAGGGATCCTTTCAAGGGAAAGAATCCAACTTAAGGAAACAAAAATAGGGAAAGAGTCTAACTAAGGAATCCTAATTAAACACTACCTTATTAACAAGATATATTAGTTAATATAAATATATATTAACTAATATACAGATAATAATAAGGTTGATCTAACTATAAGTCAATACTGAGCACAAGTAAAAAAGGCAACAGAAGCTAGAATTCTTGTGGTTTGAAATTGATTAGGAATGACAGTTTACAAATGCTAGTTCTCTGAAGTTCTTCGGATCAATTTACTGATCAATGATGGGATTTGATTTTGCTGTTCAGATTAAGCGGACTTTCAAATAGTGAAATGTGATTTTATTTTATTTTATTTTTTCATGGAAATAATCAAACTGTTGCAGACTGTGAATTGCTCAATCTTGCTGATATTAATGCTCAATAAATAGCAATCCACTGTCTGCCACTTACACATTTGCGGGTAACAAGTTGAACCTGCATAGCAAGTGAATGTCAATTTTTTTCATCAAAACACTACTTGATGGCAGCTGTAGGGTTGCTGTTGCTTTATTAGTTATTCTATTAAGCTTGGTTACTGGAACAATACCATGCAAGCTATGTTTTTGATACACTATCATAGACATTTTCTTACTGCCAGTGACACTCTTTTACAGATACCAGGTGGTGTGACAGCACCAAAAGGGTTCAAAGCTGCAGGCATATATGGAGGTCTGAGGGCAAAAGGAAATAAACCTGATTTATCTTTGGTGACATGTGAAGTTGATGCAGTTGTTGCTGGTGAATGCATATGTTTTCTAGTTTTTTTACCTGAGATTTCGAACCACTATATTTTACTCATTATCCTCGAATTGTGTTCTGCATGATCCTATGTACCTAGACAGTGGTATACTCTTAGTAAAGATAAGAAGTTTGATCGTTTCCCCTATCCAGGATCTTTTACCACCAATATTGTCGCAGCTGCCCCTGTTATCTATTGCAAAAATGTCCTAGACGCTTCAACTACTGTATGAAAATATCTTATTCTTAGCGTCCTACCTTTAAATGAATTATATATTTCTTTGTTAAGTGTGCCAACCTAGTAGTTTAAGTAGTTACTTTAACATGCAATTTTTTGTGTTTAGGCACGTGCAATATTAATTAATGCTGGTCAAGCAAATGCTGCTACAGTGAGTTTACTTTCTTCGTTAACTAGTAACGATTTCAAAATAAAATATAGCTATTGAATTGTTAGAGTAAAATTGGAATTTGATTTTTGTGATTCATTTTGGTACATTTTAGGGCGACTTAGGCTACCGGGATGCTGTAGAATGTGCAAATGCTCTTGCTGCGGTTTTCTTTTGTTCATAATTTACCTTGATATTTCTTCTTAACTATCTGAATATTTAAATTATTTTTTTATTTTTATTTACCAATGTTAGCTCCTTAATATGAGGTCAGAGGATGTACTGCTTCAGTCAACTGGTGTAATTGGCCAGCGGATAAAGAAGGCAAGCATAAGCTGCAATTTCACGTCAAGATGATGTTAGAATAACTAATGAAGATTTTTTATTTTTCATATCTTCTAATTATATTCTGCAACTTTTATCCATCTCAGTTGATGTTTCTTTACTTCTATTCAGGATGCCCTTCTTAGTTCACTTCCAAGACTTGTTGCTTCATCATCATCAACTGTTGATGGGTATTTTTTTATAAATACTTTGTTGAATAATGATATTTCTTTTATGCTATTTGATTGATTTGGTTTTTCTCTGTTTGTACTCTTTGTTTCCCTGTTTCTTTTATAAATACTTTGTTGCTTCTTTCTCATATTTTCCCTTCGAAGATGTATTTACATGAACTTTGTTACAGGTTAAAAAAATACAAAAGAATTGTGTTCAACAAACTTTGATGGACTGTTTGAACCACAATGGCACTTGATAACTTCTGTGTAAAGCTTATTGCTTCAGCAGTTAAGACAAACAGCAATCAAATCCTATCTCATGCCCAGGTTTTTAGGAAAAAAGATGTTTTATATAATTGAACTTCTGTGCTAATTTGTTTGAATATTGTAGAAGTATATACCAAATCATACAGATAGTACAAAAGGATTCAATTATACTTTTATTACTAGTAAATACAAGTATGAATCAATTTTCTTGTTAATAGATATTGTGGTAAATGTAAATTATATGTATGTTCCTTTTTATAATCAGACATGCTAATATTTCAAGAAAGCATGTAGGACAACAATCTTATGAATCAATTTCTTTTTCCTGTGTTAAAACTTTTCCAGGTCATTACTTATTTGTCATCAAAATTCCTGGTGTTTACCATACACGCTTCTTCTATTCTTTGATTTTTTTAGGGCCGACTCTGCAGCTATTGCCATTACTACAACTGACCTTGTAAGCAAATCTGTAGCTGTCGAAACAGAGGTTAGGACTTTATATTTTTCATTTTGGCCTTTTTTCACTATTGGGAAATTACTTTGATGATTAGATTGGTTATGCATCTTTATTTTTAATGATTTTTTTTTTGTTTGGATGGGTAAGGTTGGAGGTGTTCCTGTGAGAGTTGGTGGAATGGCAAAAGGTTCTGGAATGATCAATCCAAACATGGCTACAATGCTTGGTGTATGTAAAATTTCCTCACTTGTATACTTGTAGAAACTCATTACAATCAGATTTCGCAGGGGCCTTTTCTTCTGGTTGTTTGTCTTCTGACATTTCAGGTTGTAACAACTGATGCTGGAATTTCTAGTGACGTTTGGAAAAGTATGGTGCGCATATCAGTTGATAGAAGCTTTAACCAAATCACAGTAAGTTGATGATACTTAATTTTTTCCCCCTTGAAATGAAGTGAACAAGTAATAGGCAATTTATCTACATCTTTTTGTTTCATCTCTTGGAAATTCAATGTTCGTTTAACTTATTTGAATTGCTTTATTTTACTTTTGTTGAAGGTTGATGGAGATACTAGCACAAATGACTGTGTTCTTGCTCTGGCTAGTGGATTATCTGGATCAAATTTGATTTCTTCACTTAAAAGCAATGAAGCTCTTCAACTGCAAGCATGCTTAGATGCTGTAAGTTATACAGTATATTATCTTTTGTTATATAAGAGTTTCTGATTTTTAATCTATTTTTGTTTTTTTTACACATACTGGATTTGCTGCCATGGCCCGTATGGGTTGGTACATATTAATTCCTCCTTCAATTTGCTCTGTTTGAGGAGTTGGAGAGCTGTTTGATAAAAAGATTTGAGTAATGCAGTTTCTAGAACCACTAAGCTCCTAGATTTGTAGGCGTGCATTAAGGGTTAACTATAAATTCTTATATTTTGTTACTAGATAACCTTACTAATCATGTTTAACAAAAAAAATTTAGAGATATTATTTGACATCTGATTTTGTGGCAATTGAATGGAGTTCAGTTGGTATAACTTTGAAATTAAAATTGCAGGGAAAATTTAGAAAGCAAGGCTTTTAAAGAAGTAAAACTAAGACTGGATATGTACGGTGTTATTTTGCAATATTAAGATATAAATGAATGGACTAATTGAGCTCGATGGACTAGAAATCCATGAGCAAGAGATTTAGAAGTCTCTAATTTATAATTTAACAAGGAATGATTGATAAAGGTGTTATGATGAGATAAGGTGGTTAAATTTAAATAGACTTGGAGTCTTTTCTGATCATTGTGTGCTCCTCAGATTAAATAACAACGTGTTCTTTTAAGTCTGTTTCTTGCTGTTTTCTTTTCTTTTACTTGTACTTGCATCGTATAGTTTGCATTATATATTCTACATCTTTGTAAGTTTTCAAATCCCTCGTCAACTACAAGCATTCATCTTAATCTCATCGAGATTTTGATTACTTTAGTTATTATTTTTTTAAAAAAAATCTTAAACTCCTTAAATATAGTACAGACGTCGATACCAGACACATCTTACACTTTCATGTTGCACTTGTCATTGTTTCATTCTGAACCTTGCTTATCCTGGGCAGAGACCCTTGGACTTGTAAAGAGCTTGAGAAGTTGGGGATAAAGAAATGTATCATAGATTCCCTAAGTCATCGCATTCACGATCAGGATTGGAAATATACAGTGAAAATGTGAGTTCATTTCTCTGATCACAAGCATTTATTTTTACTCTATAGAACTTCAGTCTTATTGGGTGCAGCCGAAAATTTCTATTCAGTAGTAAATTGAATGTAAGTAACACATGGGGTGTTACAGTTAATGTTTCTTTTCTTTCAGAATCTGTTTTGTAGTAAATTTCTTTTCTTTTCTTTTAGGCGCGGGTCCAGTAGTAATTGGCCAGTTAATGTTTCCCTCAATATATCTTATTGAATCTCACATTGTCTTGAACATCTAGACATCACCGACATGTTATGCAAGTATTTACAAGTTAGATAATTTCCTATTTGTTCTCTCTGTCATGTAGTTGTTAATGTTTGGATTAAATTAATAATGTCATTATCAAGGATTTGGTTAAGCTTCTTTCACGCAGTGTCCCTGCACCTCAGGTATGCATTCTTCTCTAGGTCATGTTTCAAATTCCTTGAGATAGCAGGTTTGTTATTTAAGATGTTATTATTATTATAGTGGTCATTTCCTCTCCTTACATTAGCATTCTTTCTTTTTTTGTTGGACTTTCACTCTGGAATTCAATTTCTATAAATTTGTAATAGTTATGTTTAAATAGTTTTAGTTGTTTTACAAGTTTGCCTAATTGTATTACTGATCCGTTGTAGGCAATCAAAATTATGAACGATGAGATGCAATGTGATATTATTAAGATTGGAAACCTTATACGGAACAAGATAAATTATCCATAACTTTTTAATCATTATCCTTTTTTCTTCTTTTTTTTTCCTGTTTGTAAGTTTGAATGAGGAGCCATATTGGGTTACTTCCATATCACTTCAATACTAGCCAGTGTAACCATTTTCAGCAACTAGTTCGTCTGTTATCACTGTAGCTTGTTCTAATTGGGTTGGGTTCTTGGCTATATCGGTGCTCTTCTATTTTTTAACTAACTTAAATCTCTGCTAGACTATTGCTCGAGATATAGCTTATTTTTGTTTATAGGTTAACGCGACTTCAGCACCAACCGGACCGAACTGACAAAGCGGGCCCACCGGTTCCAACAAGTGGTATCAGAGCTTCCACAAAGGGTGCTTCTGCACCAACACCAAGGACCCCTATTTATAGTGGGCTCCGGTCATCTAGCACAACAGGGAATGGCTGGTTAATCTAAGTCGACCGAATCGCTTGCGCGTTCAAGAATATTGTTCTGAAGGTCTGATTTTTGAGTCTAACTGTTCTCTAATGATGCTAGCTACAAGATCTGACTGAAATAATCTCTATATGTTACTGGCTGGATCACTGAGATGATAAGATGCAGTACTGATCCGAGCGAACAGGGCGGACTAGTGGGTGAACGCTGACCAACCGAACATCCTTGATCGTCTGACTGGAGTACGGTTCAGT